>JASAMX010001716.1:0-17499 GCA_030248175.1 Microlaimidae sp. YZB2_3 | reverse complement strand
TAAAAGACGCTTATTCAGAACTAAACTCGAATCGGCATTACTTAAACATTGAATGTTGTTGGATTAATGCCAGCAGTTCATTTCAAATCCATTTCCAAATACTTGAATGGTTAAAATAAAAAGTAAAAATAAAAATATATAAATTTATATCTGAAAACGTCATTTATTGTGCAGAAAGACAAAAAAAGCATTAAAAAATATTTCCTGTCATTATGTATGTTTTTCACCTATGTTTTTATAATAATGTCTTTACATAGTTTAAATATTAGATGTAAATTGCAGAATAAACAGACTCAGTTCGCTACGTTTGAATTAAAATGAAATTTGAAACATTCAATGTAAATTTAGCTGTATTTTTCAGCGACTTCAGGCCGCGTAATAAAATTAAATCAAAATACAACGGGAATTCCCGTTATTGTTTTTTTATTTTATTTTTTATAATTATTTTGCGCGGCGGCTTATAATTTTATAATTGAGTTTAGTATATAGACTAGTTCGGAATAAGCGTCTTTTACTGTACGAGGGAGGGTACAAAAAGAAAAAAATAAAATTTGAAAAAATCTTAGCTTTCTTAGTTTCTTAAGTTTAAACCTATACTTCATAAAAATTGCTACACGATGATATGTTTCACTACGTTGAAGTGCTGTAATATATCAGTTTGTGCTAAATAAATTTTTGTTTTTTAATTAAACGTCACAATAGTTTAAAATCACCACTAAAATAGTATTATCCTGAACAGTGATTTCGAATTAGTAAAAATAAAGATGAAATTTGTGCTTTTAAACTAATTTTAAACCTACATAGTTTTTTTTTAATGTTTTGCTTGTAAAACTATTCAAAACTTAAAAATTAATTTTAAAAAGTCCATTTCAAACTTTTAAATTAAGCATTTTCTGTAATTGAAACATTAAAAAACTGGAAAACAAGCGCGCCAGCAGTGCCGTACCTACGTTGCGGCAAAAAATTAAAAATCCCCAAAAACTGCTTTTGCTTTTGCAATATTTAAAAACTATTTAAGAAATTCTGAAGAGAAGGGGTCGAGATTTTAATCCAATAAATATTTGAAATATTTTAAACCGTAAAATGTACTAGTCGCTCGCTGTTTCTCAATTTTCCTTCTACATATGATTGGTGCTAGTAGTTATGTACCTTCTTCCTAACACTAAAAAACCCTTATTCCGAACTAGTCTATAAATAACTTACTAACAAACCATCTAAAGATAAATTCTATCAGGGTGAAAATAGATGAGTGGTAAAGTAACCACTCGTTCTTTGGGAAAATATCACGTAAAGACAAACACATGACGCAACTAAATAATAATTGGTTACACAACCGTTGAAAACTTTTTTTTAAAATTTTTATCGCTCACGCGTTTATTGTTTATTTCTTCCTGGCGGAGAGCGGTTACACCCTTAATTTCAGCCTGGAAGACTTTATCTTTAATATCTAAATTTACTCTGTAATTTTTTTAACCGAGACAGTTATTGTTATTTTACAACTTATAAAAGTTACTGTAATCTAAACAGATAATTGTACTTTTTAACCAATTACTTATTATTTTTTAAAAAATTATTTTGTTAAAAAATCTACAAATTATTTTCTCGATTCAAAATTCCAAAAACCGGCTTTTGAGAATCTATTAAGTAAATTCGCTGAGATATACTTAAAATCCTTTACGTCCTTTTTAACTTATTGGTTTATTATTCTGTTGTTTAAAACATTTCATAATGTTTTAATTTTAATATTTTTTTATAAAATTGGTTTGAGCATTACTTTTTGTCTTTTCAATATATTGCTATTTCAATTCTAGTCTATATTTTCTGTATAACCAAAGATGCCTTGTTTTTTTGTTCTATTTTGGTTTAATTATTAAATCTAAAGTTAAAATCCTTCAGGCTGAAATTAAGACTGTAACCGCTTGTTGTCAGGAAGAAACAAAGAATAAACGCGCGAGAATAAAAATAATAAAAAAGTTTTCAGAGATGATGTAACCAATTTTTATTAAGTTACGTCAGGTGTTTTTCTCTACGTGATATTTTCTCATAAAACGAGTTATTTTTTCCCTCATAGAATTCATCCTTAGTATTTTATAAGAATTCACGCAAAACAGAATTGTCAACAAATAACAAATTTACATCGACTTGTTTTTAACCAAACCAAAAACTTTTTACCTTAAGTGTCGCCAAGTTTCCAAGTTCTGTTTGTAATATCTGAGTAATAACTTTATGGAATTAAGATTAAATTCAATGTTAGAATTGTGTGTATTGTTTGCTAATGCCTCCTGTTTGGAACCAGGTGGAATGGTTGAAGTTGTAGTTTGTACAGAATGTACCTCTTGTTCTGAGTTGGTTGTAATAGTTGAAGTTGTGGTTGTTTCAAAGTATTTTGTTGTAAATAAAGTTTTTAAATCGCTCTGATTATTGACATCCTTTAATTCACCTTGCGTAGTTTTATTGAAAGATTTGCTTGTGTTTGACAAAGTTGTGGTGTGTCCCAAGATTGGAAACGATTCATTTTTCAGGGATAACCACAAAGCGCTAATCGAAACGACAACAGTGCCAATAGTAAGGGAAATGAAAGCCAGTCGTTTTAGGTTTTTAGAATGCCTCTGCAATATGCGAGAAATTTTTTGGCCTGTGATTTTAGGATTTTCAACTGTAACACAAATTTTCTCCTAAAATTATGGGATTTTTGTTAGTTTTTTATTTGAAAGTTGTTATTTGTGAAGCGCAATCTTTTTATACAGTTATAAATTAAAGTTTAACGTTAGCGTTTTAACTATAGCCTGACTAACTCTGTGTTCTATTGTGTAGCATTTCGTTATAACAAAAACAGTTGGCCATATGATAAAAAACAATTAAAAGCTAAAAATATAATATAAGTGACTTAAAGTCGGCCAAGCCTTATACCGGCTGTTATTTTTATTATAAATAACATTATTTAGAGGAACTGCATACGGCCGGATAGATTGTCATGTCATGTATTTAGCCATAAGCAGTTTATTTTATAACTATACGCATAGCAAAAATAACAGTGGCCGAAATTTAAGTCCGTTGTTATACTTTAGAACATTTTTATTTATATTAATTAAACGAACCTTTGTTTTTATTTGCTAAAAAAATTTAAACTCAACAAGCCATTTATAGCATTTTAATATAAATAAATAAATAAAAATAAATAAATAAATAATTTATTCGCATAAAGCCAGACAACACTAAAGCATTTTAATCATAATGCACTTCATAAAGCTTGCTCTTTGTTAGTATAAATCTTAATTCATTCTTCTTAAGATTAGTTTGAAATCATATTGAGAATTGATTTTTCTTTAAAAGCATTAGTCATTTTTACTTTAAAACTTGTATCAGTTATTGTTGTCTTTTGATTAATGTTGTTTGGCTGTTCTTTTTGACCAAAAATTTTAAATACAACAATTATATTCCAAACACATAGACTACATATTAAATTTGAATCCATTGATCTTTATGGAATTTAAGACACAACCGCACAAGAGATTAAAAAAACTAAATATTTTGACGTTGGGTTGGAATTTTTTTTTTCATTTTAAAAATTAGCTTAAATATAAATTTTTTGAAATTACTACAAATCTAGTTTTTGACTTTAAAAAAATAACATTAAGATAACAACATCAAGATATATATATATTTGGACTCTTTTAATTATGAATATTATTATAATATATTAGAGTAATATTACTACATTATTTTGGATTTTTTCGTTTGATTTACCTTCATATTTTAAAAGTGTGATTTTTATTCATAAAAAATAGTTAACGATGGTCAAAATCCTCCGTAGCCGAACTCATAAAGCGCGATTAACCAAAGATTAAGTATGGACGTCTTTTTTTCATGGACAAGGAGAAAATCGGATTAAAAAGCTGATAAAAACTGACTTTAAATGCGGTTTTTGGACTTTTTCTCATGTTATATGACTTGAAAACTATACATACTGTTTTAACTAACTAGCCTTGAAAAATGCTCTAAGAATAGAGCAGGAAAAAGGGGCGATTTTTCCCCGGGCGTATGTTTAGACAGAAAAGATGTAGACTAGTCTGAGATGGACATTATGTGGACTATAGGAAATTTGCATTTGATTTGGCCAGCTGCTCACTAAATAAAAATTTCTACGATATGATAATGATTTGTTTATACATTGATCTAATCACACAGCACTGTTGCATTTTTTTTAGTTTGATGAAATGTCAATTGAAAAAATCATACTCACAGCAATCTTTGACAAGCGCGAAATCGCCACTTTTTCAATTAGAAGGTTATATTTGTATGTTAAGAAACAACTATAAATTTGAAAAAGTGGCGATTTCGCGCTTGTCAAAGATTGCTGTGAGTATGATTTTTTCAATTGACATTTCATCAAACTAAAAAAAAATGCAACAGTGCTGTGTGATTAGATCAATGTATAAACAAATCATTATCATATCGTAGAAATTTTTATTTAGTGAGCAGCTGGCCAAATCAAATGCAAATTTCCTATAGTCCACATAATGTCCATCTCAGACTAGTCTACATCTTTTCTGTCTAAACATACGCCCGGGGAAAAAATCGCCCCTTTTTCCTGCTCTATTCTTAGAGCATTTTTCAAGGCTAGTCTACCACTTTTTTTGAATTAAATTAAAAAATAGCCTAATAAACTATAGTTTTAGCTGCGCAATGACATATGTTTATAATCATTCTGTTGCCGAGATAAAATAAAAAAAATAATAAGAAGAAGATGAATTTAAATTACAAAATTAACCCACGTTGTTTAATTATAGTTAGTGCGGTGCAGATGCCCTCCAGACAAAGTTTACCTACGTTCTCTAAATATAGTTGGCGCGATGCCGTGCGCCAATGATTGCAATTATAATTTTTAAAGTAAAAATAATAATAATAATAATAAGATGATGAACATGAATAACAAAATTTACTCACGTTGTCTAAGTATAGTTGGCGCGTTGCCGTGGGTTAAATTGCAGTTGGCACCCCGCACCACCGATGATTAGCGGCGCGTGGCGCTCCCGCGCCACCGACGCTTATTATTATTTTTTAATAAATAAAACTTTGAATTAATTTTGTCATCAGTAATGCAAGAATTAAAAAAAAGTACTCTGTTGTTTTTGCCGTTTTCCGCGCGGTTGAAGCAGATGGCGCTGGGAACTGGCGCCGTTTCTGCCACCAATTAAAACCGGTCTGCTATTTTTGTGCGGTTTTTATGAGGGGATGTTGGTTGTCTGCTCTGTACAATCCTTATTGTTGCCAAAAGGCTGTTATTGTGCGGTTGGGAGTTTTTATTTGTCTAATTTTCAATTTTTTATTTTGATCAATAAATCGATAACAAGGACCTAAATGAAAAAAGTGCTTCCTAAGAAAGTTGCGTAATTCCTTCTTCTTTCTAATGAGCCCATGTTTATTTTTGATCAATCAGTAACGAATGAGGAATATCGTTTTTAAGAATGGAGCGTTGGAATAATAAGAAGAAGAAGAAGAAGAAGAAGAAGAAGAAGAAGAAGAAGAAGAAGGTTCTGAATTTCAAAATTTACCCACGTTCTCTAATTATGGTTGGCGCGGCGCCACCGGGCTAAATCGCCCCGTGGCGCTCCCGCGCCACCCATGAAGTATTTTTATATAAATAAAAGTCAAATTTTAAGAATATTTGAAAAAAAGTTAATGACATGATATTGTTAATTTTTAATTTCGAAATAAAAAAAATAAAATTTAAAAAGACGAATATTATTTCGATTTTGTATTGGTTCACATTATTAACTTAAATTAACAAAAATTTAATTCCTCTGTATGTTTGATTATGTTATAAGTTTATTGTACATTATTAATCATGATTTAAAGGAATTGAGTCTTTTATCAATTTATATTATATTATGTGAGCCAATGCAAAAGCCAATCAACAATTGTTATTTAATCCTTGGTTAATCGCGCTTTATGAGTGCGGCTACTGATTTAACTATGAAAGTGAACAACGATCAGATGAACGTCAGGCTGAAGATGGGTCTGGCGAAGACCAGCGTGGAGAGAAAAGAAAACGCAGCGATAATATGGCGGAGAATATGGTTGCATACAGATTATGGTAAGAAAAAATTTTATATACGCGTGTTTAGTTAACTTTATATGTGTTTAGCAGTTTATGGTTTTCCTTTTCCCTTCAAAAAATTTGTGGTTTTTGTTTTCAGCTTTCCACTACGTTTTCTATTAAACGGAAGTTGTTCTGTGTTAAATATGCTCACAGAGAAATATGACGTTATCGAATCATTTTTAGCCAATTAACGCTTAGGAAAAAATTGGAGATCTTTCATTTATTAAAAATCAATTTTTTCCGAAGCGCTATTTGGCTAAAACAGGTCCTCCCACAACAATTCTCACAAAACATATATGACGTGATCGCGAATACTATATGACATTTTAAGGGTACTTAAAATCCTGACGTGTTTAAAGTTAAACTTTCAAAATGTTATTATTTAAAACAAAATAACCTTTCCCGGCGGATCTGGTGGGGGAATATCGGGCAGAGAGGGCAAAGAATAAATGTAATCGTAATGATCCACGCTCTCTCGGTTCCTTTGTCCGGGGAGTAACCAAGAAAATGGGATTTCATATCCGGGTTTCGGTCCCGTTCCACTCGTGGCGGTAGTGTCGTAGGTTAACTCGGCAACGGGTCGCGACTCTGCTACATTTAAATCGGTTGAGCTGATTGAAATGGCAGCGTTTCTGGGTTCTTCGCACTGATTTAACACTGGGGCGTACATATGGAAACCGGTCCACAGGGCCTCTCCTATATCATAGTCGTAACACCGCTGAACTATGTAAAATGGTTTTTATCATTAAATTTTCATAGTCAAACAAGTTTTTGTAAAGATTTTTAATTAATAATCGCAGATTTCTGTCATGTGAAAGAATGTGTTAAAATAAGTTAAAAAATATAGAATTTTTTGCACTCAATGCAACCAAACTTTTAAGAATTGTAAGTTGTCAGTAAAGTTTTGACTAAATTAATCTTGGAACCAAAAATTCGCAAACAGAATGCAAAAATTGTTTGTATAGTATCATATATTTTTTTGGTATTATGCCTATTTTTTCCTATAATTATTAACATTGTTAATTTAATTCTAAAATTAAACTGGCTGACAAAAATTGATACGGATGGCGTTTTACTTGGTGAAAAAAAAATAACGCCATATAAAAAACTTAAAAAATTTAAAAAACTTTTTTTAAAAAAATAAAAAAAATTTTTTTCTCTTTCAAATTATTTTGAAAATTGATATATATATAATATATTATATATAATATATAATATATATAATATATATATATATATATATATATATATATATATATATATATATATATATATATAATATTTGAAAATAAAAAAAATTTTTTTCTCTTTCAAATTATTTTGAAAATTGATATGTCATTCTTCTTATTTACATTTCGTAAAAAACACATCGTAGCTAAACCGCTCGTTTTTTATTTATCATTTTAGTATATATCCCGAAACCAACAAAGTAAAGGCTGTGCCACTTATAAACCTATTATTGGCGTATAATTAGTTATCGTGCTGAATACCGGATATACGTATACATGCTATTGAAAAGATAAGCGGTTTAACTACGATGCATCGATGGTAAAACTTATAATTTCAACACAATTTTGATTTATATATTAATAATGCATGATCGTTAGTGTGATTATAAATATAGGACATGATCATTATTTATGATTTTAAAGTCTACTTAATATGGTGGATATTGAGTCAAAAAACTAAAACAAACAGCTCACGCAGTCGTGAATTCAAATGACCTCTTGCACAGGTCCCGATATGGACGCCATACAATCAAAATGCTACGAAAAACCTCGAAACGCTGCCATTTCAATCAGCCCAGCGGATTTCAATGTTTCTGGGTCGTACCCCGTTGCAGAGCCAATCTACGACATTACCGTCACGAGCGGAACGGGACCAAAGCCCGGATACGAAACTCCGTTTTTTTGGCTACTCCCCGGACAAAAAATTCAAGAAAATTCAGAACACTATGAGTCCATTTATTCCTCCCCCTCTCCACCCGAAATTCCGCCTCCGGATCCACCGGGAAAGGTTATTTTTTTAAAATGATTTATTTTTTCAAAATAATAACTGCGTTTGAATGTAAAACTTTAGACTATATTTTTGGAAACAAAAATCACAGTTTTAAAATAATGACGGAAAATTAAACAATAAAATCAAAAAATAATCTCGTAATACTACTGTAACATATAATAATGTTAATAATTTAAAAGATTCAAGATATATATTATTGATAGCATATAATATTTTGATAATATTATCAAAAGCGGAATTCAAAGGGTAACTTGCTTCTTCAACCCGCTTCATACTTTGTCCAAAGTATCGAAATTCTCCAAAAAAACTATATTACTTTGTCCAAAATTGTCCATTAGACAATTTGGACAACGTATGAACCAGGCTTTATTGTATCAACCTAACTAGCATTAAAAAATTGGGTCAAAATTAATCAAAAACCACCGAAAAATCAAAATGTTTTACAAAATATATGCATTTTGCTTATTTTTTTAAAATTTAAAGTGCTATACCATTAATACATCTGTTTTAAGAATTTTAGCGGCTTTACGTAATAAATTTATAATAAATCGGTTTTAATTAGCCCAAAAAATTAACATATAAGATATCTTGACTACCAAAAATAGTATAAAAACAATGGCCAACCACTAAAAACATACATATTTTAATATTGTTGTTAATTCGTTAGTTTCTACAAAAATTGCGTAAAAAAACTTATTTATTTTATGACCAATTCGGATTTCGTGGCGAGACCACAAATTCAAAATATTGTTAAGCTAGGTAGGCCCATCCACCAGAAGAGGCAGCAATGTTTAGTATTGAGTAGAACTGGTGCCTCCTTGTTTTTTGCTTTAGACGCGATTTTTCGCCCGAATAATCAGAAAGCGTTAATGTAGTTTTTTTTGGTAATTATATTAAAGTTTGATTTACTAAAAATATTTACTCGTCAGTGTATTTAATAGCACAGTGCTATAATTTTTAAGCGATATACTTAAAATACTTCTTTTAAATTTTTAAAATATCAAAAATGTGTCGTTTTCAAAATCATGTCATATTCTTACAGTCAAAAACTAGATTTATAGTAATGTCGTAAAATTTATATTTAACCTAATTATTAAAATAAAAAGAAAACATCCTAACCAAACCCCATTGTTAGCCACTTGTATCTAAGTTTTTGTGGCAAATAAAAACAAAGGTTTGTTTGATTAATAAAAAATTTTCTAAAGTATATTTTCAGCTTTTAACTGTTTTTTTCGCAGTTTTTTTAAATGACCAATTGATTTTTTAATTTAGGGTCGATTGAGCTAGGGGAACTTGGAGCTGGAACTTGGAGTCAAAATAACTAACTTGGAGCCGTAAGTGGAGAACGTAGAGCCACAAGTTGGGAACTTGGAGCCTAAAATAAAAATCATTAGCTGTGTTGCTTTAGCTGTGTCCTGAATAATGCGAATTATAAATAAAAAATAAATTAATTAATTAATAAATTATCATTAAAACGTCTATCTGAACCTAAGCACAACCCAAATCTACGCTCAAAACCATTTTTTCTTAAAGGCTTCAAGTTCCCATTGTTCGTGGCTCAAAGTTCTCAACAATTCCCGATGGATCCAAATTCCTTGCTTGTGGTTCTAAAGCCGTATCGTTTTTGTTATAACGAAATGCTACACAACACCATTCAGACCAAGTTCGGCTATAATTAAAGCGTTTACGTATAAATTTCAAGTTACAACATTTTAAAAAAAGAACCCGCTGAACAAAAAACAAGTTTCTAGTCAAAAGTTAACAAAGCCTTTTAATTTTAGGAAAAAACTTATGTTACAATTGAAAATCGTAAGAACACGGACCGAAAAATTTCTCCTAAATTTTATAGGTATTCTAAAAACCTAAAACGACTAGCTTTCATTTTTCTTACCATTGGAGTTGTTATCGTTTCGATTAGCGCTTTGTGGTTATCTATGAAAAATGAATCGATTTCAATCGTGGAACACAACACAACTTTGTCAAAAACGAGCAAATCTTTTAATAAAACTGCGCAAGGTGGGTCCAACGACGTTGACTACTACAGCAATTCAAAAACCTTATTTAATCTTTCAAAATACCCTGAAAAAACTACAACTTCAACCATTCCAACTAGCTCAGAACAGAAGATACCTTTTAAAAAAAATACAACTTCAACCATTCCAAGAAGCCCAAAACAGGAGGAACATTCTGAAAAAACCACAACTTCAACCATTCCAAGCAGCTTAGAACACAAGATACATTCTGAAAAAACCACAATTTTAACCATTCCAACTAGCTCAGAACAGAAGATACATTCTGAAAAAATCACAACTTCAACCATTCCACCAAGCCCAAAACAGGAGGTACATATTGAAAAAACCACAACTTTAACCATTCCAAGCAGCTTAGAACAGAAGATACATTCTGAAAAAATCACAACTTCAACCATTCCAACAAGCCCAAAACAGGAGGTACATTCTGAAAAAACCACAACTTCAACCATTCCAAGCAGCTTAGAACAGAAGATACATTCTGAAAAAACCACAACTTCAACCATTCCAAGCAGCTTAGAACAGAAGATACATTCTGAAAAAACCACAACTTCAATTATTCCAAGCAGCTTAGAACAGAAGATACATTCTGAAAAAACCACAACTTCAACCATTTCACCTGGTTCAGAACAGGAGGTAATTGGGAAAAATAACCACGATTTTCTCAGCTATATAGATTTCCAATATAAATACATGATAAAGGAATTAAAAAATAGCACAATTTTACCCATTCTGACGTAACAATTATGATTATATAATTAATTTTAATTGCAGCCAATAAATTGTGTTAAAACTGAGTCATATAGGTAAATTCTTTCAAATTCTTCAAATATCAACTCTAACCTACACTCGGACGGTCTTAGTCACAACAATTTTGATATCGTAAATATTGTTGGCTATAATGTATTGTGTAAGTGTTGTGAACATACGAACGTTAATTTTATAATAAATATAGGGTAGCTGACTTAATTTCGGTCACCTTTTTTATTTTTTTGGATAAGTTTTTTCTGGTTTTTCAATCAACCCAAAATTTGGTCTAAAAATCAAACGATAGCTATTTTTGTTATTCCAGTACAAAATTTTAAATTTTCTGTTACACTTAAAGATCAGTGGAGGTTTAAAGTTTTTTTATAGTGGCCGAAATTAAGGCGCGAGCCATTAACTTTGGCCACCTAGAAAAAACTGGCTCTTAGTATTGCCAAAACGAAGAATAAAAATTTTTAAAGGTTGCAAATTTATCCTTAGGTATTTTTCTTGGTAAATATATCTTATAATTTTTTCCCGTTTGCAAACTTTAATAGTTATTAGCAAGACTTTCAATAATAATGTCAAAACCTTAAAAAAAGAAGTTTTATAGGTAAAATAACTCGTAGCTGAGAACGTAGGCGTGGTTAAATTTTCGCCTCTTTTTATAAAAACAAACCATCCTTTTACCTGTTTTTAATCAAAACTTAAAAAAATTCATTTCTAATATAAGATTAGTTTATATTAATTGGTTTTGGTGTACAGAAGTTTATTTTTTATGTATGCATTCTGTAATCAACGCTTCTATTTTTGTTTATATTTTGTTATGTTTTACGTTTAAAATCGATTTTGGTTAAGATTATTTAGTGGAAAGTTGATTTTTTAAATATCCGTGAATACTTGCTGCCGTCTGTTTTAACGGCGCAGTGTAAAATGAATCATTTTAACTTGCCAGTGGTCCCCACGCGCAGAAGAGAGTATGCGTACTGTAAAATTGCATACGTACTCGCGAAATTGCGATTTCATTTCGGAAATTACATATTCAAATAAAGTTGGAAGCGTGCCCCAACATGGTTTCTGCTACCATAACGCTGATTAGTCGATTTAGAAGATGAAAAAAAGTTCTAAGCGATTTTTGGAGTATACAAAAAGGCGAGAGTCGCAGCTACGACGATTTTACCTATAATAACCTGTATTTTTTGTTGGATTTTTTTGACTTAAAAAAACGCAAAGAAAGTCAAACGAACAAAAAAATTCTTTATAAATACGGTAGTACCATTATATTTGAAAACAGCAAAAAACGGCAAGTTATTTCGTCTTAATTTTAAGGTGCGCAGTTAGTTAAACCAAAGGTGGATGATCTAAAAAAGGTATGTCACATCGGTCTGTTGCAGCGTGCATCATAAAATTCAATTTAAACCGCATGTCCGGTCTAAAGCCGCATGTCCAGCCTAAAGCCGCATGTCCGGCCTAAAGCCGCATGTCCGGCCTAAAGCTGCAAATACGGCCTTTGGCCGCATGTCCGGCCAAAGACCGCATGTGCGGCCAAAGGCCGCATGTCCAGCCAAAGGCCGCATGTCCGGCCCAAGGCCGCATGTCCGGCCAAAGGCCGCATGTCCGGCTTAAGGCCGCATGTCTGCGCACATAGGAGCAAATTTTGCTGCGTTGCGTTCTTGTTATTTTTACCATAGGGGTACTATATTTCTACTCTAGGGCCGGACATGCGGTCTTTGGCCGGACATGCGGTCTTTGGCCGGACATGCGGCCTTTGGCCGGACATGCGGCCTTTGGCCGGACATGCGGCTTTAGGCCGGACATGCGGCTCAAATTGGATTTTATGATGCACGCTGCAACAGACCGATGTGACATACCTTTATTAGATTATCCACCTTTGGTTCACTCCAAATTGGTGGTCGAAATTAAGGCCTGGCCGAAATTAAGTCAGATATCCTATTATTAGGAATTTTCACATCTTACATGACATGGCGAAGACGAACTGGTTTTCGGTATAAGCACCTACTTACTATCTGTTTTCTTAGTTATCTGTTTGTGGGAAATTTTCTTTGCTTTTACCTGTTTTAAAGGCACTTTCCGTTTACGCTGGCGAATACGAAGGTCTTAGTTCTGTGACTTCGGCCTGAGTAAAGGCTGGTTCATACTTATGTAAAAACGTCCTTTGGACAAAGTCCAAAGGAGGTTTTTACATACGTTTATACGATGTATTTGTACTTTGGACTTTGTCCAAAGGACAAATACAGCGTAAAAACGTCCTTTGGACTTTGTCCAAAAGACAAAGCCCAAAGGACAAAATCTAAAGAACAACGTGTTCATACTTTTTGTCCTTTGGACTTTTCCCTTTGAATTTTGTCCTTTGGACTTGGTCCAAAGGACAAATTCTAAGTAGCATTCATACTTCGTCCAAAAAAAAGCCCAAAGAACGTTTTGGCTTGTCCAAAGGACGTTTTGGCTTTTCTAAAATTGTCCTTTGGACTTTGTCCAAAGGACGTTTTGTCATAAGTATGAACCAGCCTTTATTGTTGTTCTTTTCTCGTGTATTATGTTGTTTAGAAGAAACCTTACTATTTTAAAGTTTTAAGTGTTTCAGTTTATTTTTAAGTTGTTAAAAATTTAGAATAGCAGGGGTCAAATTTCATTACCAAAAATTATCATTCAAAGTTTTTTCCATTCCGAATAAAATATAGTCAAATAATGTTCCTTTTGTATTTGACTGTTATTTTAAGACGAAACATATAATGCAGAAGTGTGAATAACACGTTATTTATATCACTATAAAAAGTAATCCCCAGAGCTAGCACATAAACATCATTATAAAACGCCCTATAAAAACAAACCAGGATAGTTTTTTCGGTGGGAGGGGGAATTTTAGAGGGAAGAATATCCTTTGACACCGGGTTTAAAATAAAATTACTTAAACAAAAAAAAACTAAACTCCGCCCACAAAAATACAAAAAAATCAATATATTACCTATGCTACTCTGAATTCTGAGTTTCAAAAATAAAATTCTAAAAATTTTAAAAGTTACGTACGCGTTTTTGAAACCCGTACCTGAAAATTTTAAAAAATCCGCAAGAAATTTAAAATATATTATGCAATTAATTTTTTATGTTCGCCTAAGCAGTCATAACTTGTGCAATATTAAAGTAATTTTAAACACCAAACTATCAATTTATTTTTATTTAAACGAACGACACGTTGGCCTTATTTATTTACTTATTAACTTATATATTTTATTCATTTTTATTTTAGTTTTTAGTTTGATTAATTGTTAGATAAATAACTTTAAGCGCACCATTGTATTGTTTATTAAAAACTAAAATACAATTAAAATAGGACTGCTTGGTTTTTACAATTGCATCAATCTTGCACAAGTTATTTATGACTGTTTTTCCTAATGAAAGATAAATTGCATAATAATTAAATTAATTGCATGGTATTTTAATTATTTGTTATTTTTTAATTTTTCAGGGATTTTATTTTATTTTTAGATAGGCGTTTAAAAAAGCGTACCTAACTCTAAAAATATTAAGGATTTTTTTTTGAAACTCAAGACATAGTTTAACATACTAATTTACTGCTTTTTGTATTTATGTGGACGGAGCTTAGTTTAAAGGATGCTTCCATTAAGAAACCACGTACTTTATGGTTTATTTTGTTATTTTGTAAGAAATCAGAAAGTCTTTAATGTAAAATTTATAGACCAGGAAATAATTATAATTTTAATGTCGAGTAAGTAATTTATGATTATTATATAAAAACGTATTATTAAATTATTATAATGATAAATAATCATTAAAATCTTTAGTAGGTAAAATCTTGTTTATTCTGTTGAATAAGTCATTAAAATTTGGCAAGATTTACTGTAGTTAGGTAACCTAATTAAAATGTTAAAAGAACAGTTTTAAAACTGCTATAAATGATTTTTACTTGGTTTTTATTTCTGATGGATGAATCAAGTATTTTAACCATTAAAAATTTAATATTCTTTGTTTTTTTAATTTTTTTTAAATTTTTTAATTTCAAATTTATTTATAAATTTTAAATTTATAAACAATTTTTAACCTAGCGGAAAATAAGAACAAAAAAGGCTGAAATGCGCCGCTAAAAATATTTTTCAGTTTTAAAATTTTATACTGTAATTTTAAAACAACAAAAATTGTTTATTTTAACAATTATTTATATTTTAACGGTACAAGTCCCATACGTGTATCAATTATCGATTTGACAGATTGAAAAGTAAAATACGCATGTGAGACACTCGGTACAAGTCCCATACCAATGTACATAAAAACCAATGTACCTATTTTAACTTGTTATTTTATTGATTTTGCTATTGCCAAAAAAAACTCGAAATTAATTTAAATTTTAGACAATATTTACCTGAAACTTAATTAAATCAAACTCAATATATAACTTTAATAGTTTTTTTACACTGAGTAATGTTAGAACCATACTATTGCACTTCATAGCAAATTTTTAACATCAAAGTGCATTTAATCACATAATAACATTAATTGAGATCCTAAAGTATTAGATAAAACTAGCGTCTTCGAAACGCTCCAAATTTTTTCAACAAAAAACATTCAACACATTTTATGCAAAAAAAAACTTATTCGTTTTTTTTACTTTGTCACTTTCTGATATAATCTGGATTTAGTCTATATCTTTACTGTCTAAACATAAATTCAGGATCATGTCATCCTTTTTTTGCTCTATTTTAAGAGCTTATTATATTAAAAAACAGGTTTTGAATTTGAAGAGAGTTTTTTGTAACCCATATTATTTGCAGATATACTGCCAGTTTTTCAGCGAATTTTAATCTCAAATATTAGATCACTCAACCAAATCAAAATTCCAGAGTGTTTTCCTCATTAAACTGTTTTTATTCCGTTCAAACACATAATGATAATACTATTAAAACACATGTCAATACTTTTTTATTCCGATTATTTCTATATAAAAATTAAAAACAAAACAGTAGCAATCGCCAGGGGAAACAAAAATGTTCGTAATGTGAAAATCCTAAAAGAAGTGAACAGCTTTATTGTTTACCCACATAATATGCAATAATTTTCGGCATTTTCCACTGGCATCCTTCGATTCTAGCTCCAAGTCCCAAGCATGAAATCGCATATAATATTATACTCTAAAAAATCACCGAGTAGACTGGGATTTTATCTAAAAAAGTTATACCTACGCAATTTTAATTTTTTTATGTAGTATCCTTCGCATTTTGCTCAGCTTAATGTAATACTTCTTTTTTTAAATTTAGTGGAGGTTCAGAAAATGGTCTGCCGTAAATTTGTTTCATTAAAAAAACTTTTTTTTTGTTATTTCCTTTGTTTTTAATGCTCCTATATGCATTTTTATATATTTTGTGGTCTTTTTTATGCTTAGAAATAAAGTCATTTGAGTCATTTCAACAAAAGAAAGTAATCTGAGTTTTTGATTGTTTTTCTTTTTATGTAAAAATACGTAACTACATAAATTAACCAAATGTTGAACACGTTGATTTCAAATCGCAACTAGCGAGCTGGCGATCGCTTGCTATTTAAGCATCGCAAATATTTCAAACATTGCAAATATTTCATAAATTACCCGCTTACAACCATTAAGAAAAAATACGACCAACTTTGGCGGGTAAAAAACATTTTCCAGCCTACATAAATTTATTATTTCGACGTTCCTAGTTTTTTTCCGTTGACAAATTTCTCGAGACGAATTCTAACATAGATATTTAAAAAAAAGTTAAAAGGTTTTTACTTAGTACGTTTAACTGCGCTTAATTTTAATTATATGTTTTTACTTTCTGTTATTTATGATGTGAAATAATTGCATGGCTGATTTAACGCTATTTGTTAAAACAAGGTTTCAAATAATATCATAAAAACCCGCCATTATTTAAAAGCTAATTGATAATTTAATAGTTAATTATAATAGTTTACAATAACATTTATAGAAACTAAGCTACAGTAAAGTTTAAAAGAGAAAAAATCTTATAATTGGGATTGGTAATCAAATACTAATGAAATATAAATTGTGAATAGCTTTCTTATTTAAACTCGATAAAAATGTAATCAGTGCTTTAACATTTTTTTTAATTATAAAATAGTAAAGGTCAATATTTTTCACAATCGACACAAAAAATTCACAATACGCGGAAATTTTAATATTATTTTTTAGCAAGTTGATAAATTTGGGAAGAAGTCTAAAAATTTATTATTTAAAGGTGCGGTGCGGAGTCAAACTTTTTGGCGTTTTGACTTTTTGGCCCCCAAAAAATGGCGTTTTTCGACAATGCTGTACGTGACAGATTTCTCAATTGGTATAACGATTTACGTTATAAATTATGCACTCAAAAAAGCGGATACTTTCTACTTTAATTTGATACACCTCGATTGTTAAGATTGGTGCAATATTTGTCGAAATTTTGCGTTTACCATACAAAAAACCCGCAACTTTTTCGTTAAAAACACCAAACGACGGCAGTGATTTTGTGAAGTTTGCCCAACCTTTCTATCCTTCACTTTGTGTTTTTAACGAAAAAATCGGTTTTTTGTACAAATAACGCAATATCTCGACCA
>JASAMX010001713.1:0-35740 GCA_030248175.1 Microlaimidae sp. YZB2_3 | reverse complement strand
TGGTTGGTAATCTTACATTAAAAATAAAAAAAATAAAATTCAGATGTTCGTTTTAAAAACGAACCGTTTTTAAAAAAACGAACGGTCCGTTTTTTTAAACGACCGGTCCGTTTTTTGCGTGGCCGCCGTTCGTTAAACAATTTCCGGCAAGTTGCCGATCAAAATAATGAAATGAAAACAAAATACAATGATTATTATTATTTATGTAACGGAAAAATAGAAGAAAGTTGATCCAACTTTTAGCAACAAAAAAATCAACAAAGTACCTCTTATAAATAATATAAAATCAACAAAAAAAGTACCTCTTATAATATGTTAACGTTTTCAAACTTTCCAAAAAGTTTTTTTGGCAGGTCCAGGTCATCGTCCCCCTAAGTACCCCTGCAGTCTACTTTTTTGCTCACCCCTAAGTACTTTTCAATCCAGCTACCGTGGGTTAATTTTTTGAAACGAGGCTGACCCCCATCCTGGGCTACAAAATGGTAAATGGTGAACCTGGGGTTACCCAGTGTTAGGTTGGACACTTATGCTCCAGAATATAGTTTTTTATTCAATAAATGTAGTATTATAAATAAATAACAATTATAAAAGTTATTATGGTTAAATGTTTTGCTTCTGGACACTGTACCCCACCTGGGTTTTCAAAATTGGAACCCTGGGTCTACAAATATCCACATACACAACAAAACATATACAAATCACTAAAACAATAAATCCACACAAACAAGTTTCTTCTCAAACCACATTAAAAACACTCCAATAACTCAATACTTCAAACAAAAGCACCAGCAATAAGCAAGGAGGAAGAAAGTCTTGCAGGGCAGGAGCTCAGGGCAGGGGAAATCTCCTTTCCTTTACTCTTATCTACATAAAATCAATCCCACACAATAGATATCACCAAACTGCCCGCTATACAAAACACACACAACATTCTTTTCACATGCACACACACTTAAATACAACCTTGGGACTGATTTTTGGGAGGTTAGCGGTTGCCTAGGATCCTGTAATAAGAGTGGGAAGAGGGGGGTGAGCAAGGGAGGATCGTGCCGCACCTAATCTAGGCTGAACAAAACTTCGGCTTATGTGTTTGGCCTTCCACCTAGGAGGCTGGGGGTGGACCCTATCAGCGGAGGCGACGAAAAACACCAATGATCCTTCAGGTTAAGGGTGTAAATGGTTGTCGTCATAAATAAATAAATGAAGAATGAACGCGTAGTGAATCAAATTTTTTTACAACTTAGAAATTAACACAAAAATCGACATGACAAATTTATTTCTTTTCCTCGGCAAACCGCCGCACAACTTCTCTAATTTTTCTCCCAACTTAGTAAGACTTGGTTTTATTTCTACTCTTCTGGATTATCATCAAGAACTTTTTGTAATACACCAATGCAAACTAAAAACATTTACTATTATAGTCCCTATAATATACACACATAGGCTGTTTTGGGGGGACAGGGTGCACCCCTAGACCAAAATGGATACCCCCTAGAAAAAAATAGGCCCAGGGGCCCCCCTCCCCCCAAGAGATAGCGGTCCGGCTTAGCGAGGCTGACCTCCGACCAACTTGGGAGTATATTTTTTTATTTACTGTCAAAAACACGGGTTTCAAAGTTTAATACAATTTTTTTTAGGCCTAAATAGGCTGTTTTAATACATAAAATTCAATATTAGACCCTAACACTTAAGTCATGAGTTAAAAAATGTTTGCTAAAACCCCCTACCCCCCCCCCCGGGTGCGAGATTTAAATTTAGAGGGGTCAGGGGGTCTAATTTTTTAGCAAAATATTTTTAACTCAATAATTTAAGTGTTTTTAGGTCTAATATTGAATTTTATGTATTAAAACAGCCTATTTAAGCCTAAAAAGTGTATTTAAACACTGTTTTTAACTAAAAACCAGTGTTTTTGACAGTAAATAAAAAAAATATACTTCCAAGAAGGGGGGAGGGGGGTCAGCCTCGCTATGGGGGGTCAGGCCGGACCGCTCTCGAGCTTTGGGGAGGGAGGAGGAGAAGGCCTCCTAGATTTTTTTCTAAGGGGAGGCGGGAGGGGGGTCCAAAATTTTGGCTCTAGGGGGGTGGAACCCTCTGTCCCCCCCCCAAAAACACCTATGTGTATGTATAGGGACTATAATAGTAAATGTTTTTAGTTTGCATTGGTGTATTACAAAAAGTTCTTGATGATACTCCAGAAGAAGAGAAATCAAACCCTACTAAGTTGGGAGAAAAAATTAGAGAAGTTTGCGGCGGTCTGCGAGGAAAAGAAAATAAATTTGTAAGTCGATTTTGTGTTAATTTCTAAGTTGTAAAAAAATTTGATTCACTACGCGTTCATTCTTCATTTATTTATGACGACAACCATTTACACCCTTAATTTAAGCCTGAAGGATTTTAACCTTAGGTGCTTTTATCATTGGTGTTTTTGGTCAGGTCCGCTAGAGGGTGGGGTCCACCCCACCTCCTAGTGGAAGGCCAAAATTACCAGTAACCAAAGTTTTGTTCAGCCCTGGTTGGTTCCATCCGGCACGATCCTCCCTTGCTCACCCCCTCTTCCCACTCTTACAGGATATTAGCAACCGCTGCAGGGTTCTCCCAAAAGACCTCTGGTCCCAAGGTTGTGTTAATGTGTGTGCATGTGAAAAGATGTTGTGTTGTGTGTGTTTGTGTTTTGTATAGCGGGCAGTTTGGTGATGTGTATTGTGTTGGATTGATTTTATGTAGATAAGAGTAAAGGAAAGGAGATTTCCCTGCCCTGAGTTGGACGAGGGTTCTACTGCCCTGCAAGGAAGACTTTCTTCCTCCTTGCTTATTGCTGGTGCTTTTGTTTGAAGTATTGAGTTTATTGGAGTGTTTTTAATGTGGTTTGGGACTGTGTTTGTGTGGATTTGTTGTTTTAGTGATTTGTATGTTTTGTTGTGTATGTCTCTTGGAATGTTTGTTGTGTAGACCCAGGGTTCAAAATTTGAAAATCCAGGTGGGGTCCGGTGTCCAAAGCAAAACAGTTTTAAACCATAATAACTTTTATAATTGTTCCTTTTATAGTATAATACTACATTTTATTGAATAAAAAGCTATATTCTGGAGCATAGGTGTCCGACCCCTGACGGCTAGGGGGGGTTTGACCCCAGGGTCAGCCCATTTTTTACCATTTTGTAAGCCCAGGATGGGGGGTCAGCCTGGACCAAATTTTCGAAAAATTTTGACCCACGGGTAGCCTGGACTGAAGGGTCCTTAGGGGTGGGCGGGAAGCCTGGACTGGGGTACTTAGGGGGGAATAGCCTGGACCTGCCAAAAAAAACTTTTGGAAACTGTTAAAAACGTTAACATATTATAAGAGGTACTTTTTTGTTGATTTTATATTATAACAGGTACTTTTTTGTTGATTTTTTTTTGCTTCCGGTAAAAGTTGGACCAACTTTCTTCTATTTTCCGGTTACATAATAAATAATAATAATCATTGTATTTTGTTTTCATTTCATTATTTTGCATGCGGCAACTTGCCGGGAAAGTGTTTAACGAACGGCGGCAGCGCAAAAAACGGACCGGTCGTTTAAAAAAAACGGACCGTTCGTTTTTAAAACGAACATCTGAATTTTATTTTTTTTATTTTTAATGTAACGTACCAACCAGTTTGTAAAAAACCTAAGGTTTATTATAAATTATAAAAATTTGTATAGAACACTAAAATTATTGTTATATTTATGAGGAATATATACGTATATAAAGTTAGCGCACAAAATTCGTGCGCGCAGGAATTTCCGCGCACGAATTTTGAGCCTGTATATTTTCAGTCGCGCGCACGAAAAAAAAAAACGATTTTTATGCCTATCGCACATTAAGTAGATAGGGGGGGGTGGAACAGCTGTTAGGGGGGGGGGGAGGGTCAAAAACCACCTTCAGAGGGGGTCGGCCTGGACCGGGGTTTTAGGGGGGAGGGTCCAAAATGGGCGCTAGGGGGGAGGGGTACCCTGGACCGGCCCTCAGGGGGGAGGGCGGTTCGGGCAGTCCAGGCTGGTCGGACACCTATGTTCTGGAGTAAAAACGGTGTAAAAACATGAACATGTATTAAAAATTCACGTTTAGGAAGAAAATTCAGTATAAAAAAAGTATCTAAAATTTTTTTGAGGGGGGAGGGTTAGATTTCAAATTCTAAAGGGGTGTCAGGGCCAGGGATAAAAAATTTGGGAATTATGGGGGAGGGGGGCCCCTAGATTTTCGTCTAGGGGGGTCCCACAATTTCTAGGCTAGTGGAGGTGGACCCCACCCTGCCCCCCTTTCTCACTTATGATGGCTGCCAATTTGCTTTTTTGCGTGGAATTGAATATGTATTGCTATTGGGAAGACTTTAGCCTCTGTGTGTATGACACACCTGTGCACTGCCCCCCCCGAGTTAAAACGGGGGGGGCAATTCCAAAATGGGGGGGGGGCACGAGGGGGGAAACTTTTTTGAAACGGGGGGGCAAGCAGGAGGAAAGAAAAAAAAAAGAGAAAAAAAGGGAAAAAAGGGACAAAAAAGCGAAAATAAGGTAAAAAATAGGTCTAAAACGGCTTAAAATACATTGAAATAGGCTAAAAACAGCAAAAAATTCGCGATGATGGCGTCATCATAGGTCAAAAATGGCGTCATAATTTTAGGGTACTTTTTCATTTTTTGGCGGGGGAGGCAATAAAACGGGGGGGGTGCAAATCCTCCAATAAAACGGGGGGGCATTTTCAGACCGTGCACAGGTCTGGTGTATGTGTGTTTGTGTCTGTGGTGTGCCCTGTTGCGACCCTGAGAGCAGTGTTTTGTATTGTTTGCAGGTTGTTAATTTGTGTCTTTGATGTTGTGGGGCCTCAGACTGTGCTGGCTTACTGGTAATGCTACATTAGGTAGGCGGAGATTAGGTAGACGGCGATTAGGCAGACGACATTAGGTAGACGGCAATTAGGTAGACGGACGATTAAGTAGACGGGGATTATTAGGTAGACGGCATTTGTTTAAGAATTGTATTTGTTTAAAGAAAATTATAATTTAAATATTAACAAGGTGCAATTTTTACACAAAAAAAATATTATAAAATATAGATGGTCATTAACACATTTAAAACCAGAAATGTATAATATAAAAAATATTATAAAACCAAGTTTGAAATATTTAAAAGTAAAGCATTATTAATATTTTATATGCCAAAAAGTTTATATAAAATATGTTATAGAAGAATAAAATAAAGAAAATTTTATTAAAATAAAATGTTGTAAAGATACGTTATTATTTTGTCTGAAAAATAACCCAACGTGGATAGATTGATTATAATGGCCTCAGTATTTCCGCCATCCACATTCAACACTATATGCAAACATTGTGAGAGGCATACTTATACAATCACAATGTGATATCTACAGTTTTAAGTAAACAAAGAGCCTACAGGAGAAATTCTACAATGCGGGGTAAAAGGAAGAAAACTTAATTTCCTAAAGGATATCAAAAGATATAAAGGGTACAACACTGTTTTTTACGCTCTTTATAACGAGCAAATAAAATTGTTGTTTCAAGTGCTAACTATAATTTAATGAAAGTGTATTTGTATATTTTGTGCCCTATTTTTTGCAGATATCGTAATATTTGTAAATAAACAAACGAGTGTTTTATTCTTAGTAATTTAACTTATTTTTAAAGCAGAGGAACGAATTGCCAGAAGGAGTTTTGGAGCTTTGTCTGTTAAATAAACGATTATAAGTTTATTTAAGTTTGATAATATTTTAAGCTATTCTATCTGCATTTTTTATCCTTTTTTTGTTTTTAATAAATTTCAAACAAATTAATTTCGAAAAAATGTTAATAAAATAATCTATGTGGCCTCGCTTTAAAATTTTTCCTAAAATTAGTACAAAATATGGCGGAGCTCTGGCAGTTGCTTCCAAACTCCTAAAAACAGAGGTTTTTTTCAGAGCTTGGAGTTCTGGAGAAATCACTAATACAAACACATTTCAATAAAAGATGTAAGAACCTAACACAATTAAAGGTAAATAAAAATTATTCAATAAAACAAAAACTTCATTTGGATATTTTGTCCCATGGTTTATCTTTGATTATTGCACAAGGTCTTTAAATTGTATTATTATATTAATTTATGGACAAAAATCCATTGAGCAGATTATTAAAAGAAAAACAAATTTGATTCTTTCTCGCATTTTGCAGCAAAACCAACTGAAATAATTATTTAACAGCAATTTATTATTCTTTGCACTAACATAATGGTCAAAATTTTAAATTAAAACTTCTTACAATGCTTAATATAAGTATAATGCTTAATACAAACCTTTTACATATATGCCTATCTACCTAATCTAGCTGTCTACCTAATGGTTGTGTTTTTTCCCATCTACCTAATGTTGTCTACCTAATTGCTGTCTACCTAATCTCCGTCTACCTAATGTCTACCTAATCTCACCCAACCAGCATACTTGATTATTGGTTGAGTGATTGCCTTGAATGTGTGTGCGAGTGTTTCTTTTGTTTACCCCACAATGTTGCTGTGAGTGCATTTATGGTTTTGAGTGTTTTGCGTGCTTTGCTGTGTCTATTTGCGATGTGTGTGTTGAATGTGAGCTTGGGGTCAAAAGTGAGCCCCAAGATTTTTGGGTTTTTAGTTGTAATAAGTGTTGTGTTGTTTATTTGTAGTGATAGTTGTCTGTGTGTTGTACTCTGCAGGGTCTGGTGTAAATAGTGTGGATGTTGTTTTGCTTGCATTTAGTGTGAGTTGTTTGTTGTCTGTCCTCGCTTGTATTGCGTGTAAGTATGGTTGTATTTGTTGTGCTATGTGATGGTTTGGGTGTGATGCATATAATTGTGATATCGTCTGATTATGTTATGATGTGTACCTTTGGTGGTGGTGCCGAAATATTTGCAGTGTAGAGTGTTGAATAGTGTGGGTGATAGACAGGAGCCTCATGGAACTCTTGTTTTTATGAGTTTTTGATTTGTGATTGTTGTATGTGGTGTATGCTTTGCGGCCTTTGATGTAATTGTTTATGAATTTTGTGATTCTTGTTGGTACTTGTGTTTGTACGAGTTTGTGTATGAGTGTGTGGTGATTGACAGTGTCAAAAGCTTTGGACGTGTCCAGTGCTACAACAACTGTGCGGTGTGGTGGTTTTGGTTTGTTGAAACTTGCTGCTATATAAGTGTAATGCTTTGTATGTGGAGTGTTGTTTTTTGAAGGCGTGTTGGTATGTTGTGTTTAGTATGTTGCTTGTAATGTATGGGAGTATGATTTTTTTGCAAGTTTTTGCATGTGCGGATATGAGTGAGATGGGCCTGAATGATTGGCTGTTGTTGATGTTTTTGTTTGGTTTTGGAATTGGAATGTAGTTGGAAAGTTTCCAACTGTGTGGTATTGTGTTTGTGTTTATTATGTTAGTGTAGAGTTGTGTGAGGCATTGTTGCAGTGCTTTGTTGCCTAAATGTTTGAGGTGGTGTATGTTTTTGTTGTCAGGCCCAACTAAAATTAGCCGACACCCCCCCCCCCCCCTAAAATTTGGGGTACCCTGGACACTCCCTAAAATTTGGGGGTACCAATGCTAATAACTCTAAAAATGAGGTATTTAAGGTATACCCCACAAAAATTTTTGGGACCCCCCCCCCAAATTTTGGGGGTGAGGTATACCCCCCAAAATCAGAGAGGCTGCCCACCCATGCATACAAGTACACTCGTCATGCAATTATAATTTTCAATTTTAGTGTTTTTACATTGGTGCTTTACCTGAGTCAGCCACATCAATTATGAATGAAGTGACCAAACCGCTTTCTTGGTCCAAACCTCTTGACAAGGTTTGTAAATCTTTAGGAGAAAAAGATATGCAAATTTGTGAGCTCAAATACGGTATGTTGCTTTAAAGTCGTTTTTTTTTCATTAATTTTTTGTGTAGCACGTTTCCTAATTTAGGGTGTCCAGTCCAACAGATCACCGACCTCCAATAAATAGGGGGAGGGTTTTATGGTAGGGTGTTGGAATTTTTTACGTTTGGGAAAGGACATTACTCTAGAGTCTTATTTTTCAAAAGAAACATGGTAGGGTGTCATACATGAGCATGGACCAGCAAGCTAGGGGCGTGGCTTTGCTACCCTGGGTAAATGGCCCTTTGAAAACTAGGAGGGGGTCCAGGGGAGGGTAGAGTCCGTACCCCCCCCCAAGCTTATTGGGAATGATCGACCCGGGGTAGACGGGTAGACCAGTTTGAAATCTAGAGAGGAGTCAGGAGGGGTTCGGTTTCCAATCAGAGTTATTTTAAAACATTGATTTAAGTTTTTTAGCATAAATATAGAATTTTATACACCAAAATAGATTTTTCATGTACAAAAAGAGTACAATACAAACGTACTGTTTTTTATTACAACACGTTTTTAATTGTAAATTTTGACCAAGGTTTATACCCAAATTTTGGCTTGGAAAAGGGGGGGGGGTGGATTAAGTGAGAATTTGAGAAGGGAGTAGGTAGCGTGTCAAAATAAAACAATTTGGAAGGGAGGGGCCCCTAGATTTTTTTCTAAGAGAGGGGGTCCAAAATTTTAAAGCTAGGGAGGGTGGACCCCACCCTAACTTTCCTCCCCTCCTCTCCCCCCCTTATGCTCATGTATGTAGGGTGCTGGGGTTTTTGAAAAGAAATATCTTTAAAATGACTTCTAACTGTCTCCAAACTTAAGTTTTGAGGTCAAAATGAATGTTTTAAACAGTAAAAAGCTCAAAAATGCAATAAAAAGGGCTTTTTAACCCAAAATTAGCGTTTTTTACTGATTTTTTCCTTAAAATCGAAAAACTATATGGGTAAAATGCACTTCAGAAAAAAAACGATACAGATATTTCTTGGATTTTAATCGCCCCCATAATTTGGGGTTTAACCCCCCCCCCCCGCTCCACTCCCGACCAACTTGCCCAGGTATGTCAGAGCCTGTGTGCATAGTTTTACATAAAGTTCTCTCTAAAGTTCTCTGGAGAACTTCTTTCAGAAACCAATAGAGAGAACCAAACGGCATTCTTCAAGTATAACCCAATCAATTACAAAACTTTGGATATACAACAAAATGACTCCCACGCAGAAATACTTGGCCTGCAAATCCTTCTCAACAATTCAAATCTTTTAATCTTCAACATTTATATTCCTCCTTCCAGCTTTTGTAACGCCAACTACCAACCAGACATCAACCATTTCCTTAATAATCAGGATAGCATTCTACTAGGAGATATGAATGCACACCATGGCCTCTGGCACTCAAGCCTTACAGACGCCAAAGAAGATTACATTGCAAACATCATCAACAACTCAAATATGGCATCACTAAACAAAAACACTCCAACACGCATTCCATCTCATGGAAACCCAACATCACCTGATATCTCCTTAGTTTCAGACTCACTCCTCACCTCAACAGACTGGTTTACACAAACGACTTTAAGCCCAGACCACTTACCTATAATCGTCAGCATCCAAACTACTTCAACAATAGGTCCAATAATCAGGAAATTTTTCACAAATCTCAACAAAGCCGATTGGACCAGCTTCAGAAATGAAATTGAAGCAAAATGATCCAACACCCCCAATCCTACAGAGGTCAAAAGAGATAAAAAAAATGTTTAGATCTATCTTGAACAAAGCTTCTGCGCACAACATTCCTGCTGGTTGTCACAAAAATTTTAGCCCAACCCCAACCTAACTCCAGAAACAATCCAGCTCATCAAAGAGCCTGATACACTTTGCCTAACCAACCCACACCCCCCCCCCGGTTACAAGAGCCTAACAACAATTTTAACAACCAAATTTGCTCCAATGTCACCAAAAAATGGCACTCTTTTTTTGGAAAACTTCAGCCACAAAATCAACCCAACAAAATTCAGCTATTCACCAAATGTAGCTATAATTTTTAATGAAACTCAAATCAATAACCCTCTCCAACAAATTCAACAAACAATTCACACAATAAATCTTTTAAAACTCCAAAAGAAAACCGTAAATTCTTCAAAAGTATTAAAAAACTTAACCAGAATGCAACTGAAATTTCAACCGCAGAGGTTAAAAAAGCGATAAAAACAGAAAACAACTCAAAAGCATTTAGCCCCAATAATCTAGCCATATTTCATCTCAAAAACCTTGGTCCTCTCAGAATCAAATACCTAACTGATCTGTTCAATCTTTCATTTAAAACAAATAACATACCAAACATCTGGAAAACTTCACTCATTACCACTCCCAAAACCAGGAAAGGATCTCAACATTTCAACCTCCTATAGACCTATTTCTCTTATCTGCCCAGCTATATAAATTTTAGAAGCAATAATTCAACCAATCCTTCCCCAACATCTAAAACAGCACCATAGATAACACAGTCAAAAAGCTAGGGGGGTGTTTACCCTGGGTAAATGACATTTCAAAATCTAGGAGTTGGCTCCTAGGGGGGGTCGAACCCCTCTAACTTTGTAGGGGGGGTCGACCTGAGGTGGAAGATTTTAAAACCTAGAGGGGGGTCAGGTGGGGTCCAATTTCCAAAACAAAATACTTTTAAACCATTAAATGTTTAATAATAGTTTTTTTATAAGATAATACTACATTTTATTAAATAAAAAGCTATATTTAGCTATAAAAAGAATGTAAAAACATGAATTTGTGTTAAAAACCCCAGTTTTTGGAAGAAAATTTAGTATATAAAAAAGTACTTAAAATTTTCTTGACAGAGGAGGGGGTCAGATTTCAAAATCTAAAGGGGGGTCAGGGGTAAAAAATTTGAAAATTTGGGGGAGGAGGACCCTGGATTTTTCTAGGGGGGCTCAAAATTTTGAGGCTAAAGGGGGTGGATAGCCAACAGCACACTTCCAGCCTTTCTCATCAGATGGCTAAGTGGTTACCTCAGAGGCAGAACCAGCAAAACAATTTTTAGAAACTCCACCTCCAAAGCCAGGATAGTTCAAACAGGAGTTCCTCAAGGCTCCATATCTCACCAACCCTCTTTAATTTCTATATTTCTCACCTACCACCTCCACCAGCTAATGTCAAAATAGTCTCCTAGTAGTATGCTGACGATACCACAGTTTACTCCACCGGAAACAAGATTACTGAAATGGAACTCAATCTCACCAACTACCTCAACATTTTAAATCAATATCTGGATAAAAACTACCTCAAACTATTAACAGGAAAGTCAACAGTTACTATCTTTTCCTTTTCATCACAAGAATTTAATTACCACCCAAAGGTGACCATAAACAACAAACTTTTGCTGTAAACATTAACCCCAAAATCCTGGGTGTCACTTTCCATCCAAAATTAACATTCAATAACCATGCCACCGACATAGCAAAGCATCCAGCAGCAATAACATTCTCAAAGCCTTGGCTGGTACCAGCTGGTGCCAACAGAAAGAAACAATATTCACCTCCTACAAAGCTATAGGACGCCCAATTCTCAACTATTGAGCCCAAATATAGGCACCCAATCTATCAAAATATCATTTTCAAAAACTACAAGTAACACAAAACACGACCCTCAGGATAGCAACCAGCTGCCACAAAATGGCCCCAACCAACCATCTTCATGAAGAGACTAAAGTCCTACCAATTGAAAGCCACAACAACCTTCTTTCAACACAATTTTTAGCAAAAACCATGCAGCCAACACATCCATCTAACGGAATCACAGCCAATGACCATAGACCAAGAGAGATGAAACATACCCTCTAATCAAAACTTGAACCAACAGCCAAAGTTTCTACAACCGTATGCTTACAGAAAAACCATGCAATCAAATTTCCTTAAAGAAAACTTTTTGCAACTCCAACCTAACGCACTATTAAAAAGAAAACCGCCACCAATCAACATAAGTGAGCAAAAACTCCCCAGGAAGTCAAGAACTTCCCTCCTGGAACAACTTAGATCCAGACATTGCCACCGCCTCAACTCATTCAAATCTAGAATCAACAACTCCATTAAAAATAAATGCCCCCACTACAGACGCAAACCTCATGACGTCAAACACCTTTTTATATGCCCTCAACATCCAACGACACTCAAAATAGAAGATAATGGGAAAGACCAGTGGATTCGATCAAGTTCTTAGAGGGCATCAACTGATGCCCCGGCTATAAACAACAACAACTTTGATTGGTTCACACTGTTTTGTTAAAAATTTTTGTTTAGTTCATTATGTTAACTAGAATAAACATTTTGACTTTAAAGTACAGACCCTTCTCATAGAAATCAAAAGGTTATTATATACTTAGGTAGGCTATTCCCCCCCTTGGTGCCTAGGACCCTCAACCATGTTCATCTTGGAAAAAATCTTGTTATTTTTATTTTATATTTATTTGATGGTAAAATTTTTTCTAGATAAAGCGATAGACTGGAAAACTGTTGACCTAAAGAAACTCAGAGTAAAAGAACTTAAAAAGATCCTTGAAGATTGGGGGGAGGCCTGCAAAGGCTGCACGGAAAAGACTGAATTCGTCAAAAGAATAGAAGAACTTAAGCCGAAATATGTGAAAGAAGAACTGTGATCCCATGAGAGCTTAAATAGTCGTCATTACAGTTGAAAACGTGTAGCGCCAACTGAATGTTTTACATTTCATCACAATTCTAAATGAATGAATAGTTGCAGTAAACTTCTTACAAACTTGCAGTAAATAACTATATTTGGTATAAAAATAAGGTGGAGTGTAAAAAAACCAAGTAGACATATTTGATGGCAGAATAGTTGATTTAAACAACTTGTATAACCGAAGCTAAATTCTTTTCAATATCAAACTTTTTGTAAAAATTCAATGCTCTGTTACAAACATATGTAAGCTTTTTTTTCTAATAACCAACTGGATTATAAACTCTTGTTAAAACATGATCTTGGATGTCGATTGTTAAAAAAATTTGCTTCGTAATGTATCTAATATTATATAAAAAAAATAATCTGTGACCGTATGTGCCTTCTTTTTAAACATAAGATTTTTAATTTTTATGACATGTGAGTGTTTTTTAAACAAACTTTTAAACTTTAGAAGAATTTTTATTAAGCCTAAACAGACATTTAAGACGCCATAAACGCGTAATGATAACTTCAACTGTGAGTCTCATTTTTTGCAAAATTGACGTTTATTCGTTTTTTCTTCGCTCGTAAAGTTTTGCCGCGCATTTTTTACAAAACCAAAAAATCATTAATTTATTTATTTTGTTTCTGCTAAATGCATAGTTTTATTGCTTTGAACTAGCAATGCCAAAACTGTCCATTTGTTTTTTGTTTTTTTTGTAATGTTTTTTTTTCGTCTAGCCCTAAATTTTACAGGATGATACCAATTTTTTTTCTGTAAGAAATGGAATTGTTTTGATTTTGTCTAGGTTATCTTTTTAAATAGAACTTAATTCTGCTCAATTATGGTTTTTATTAAAGAAAAAACAAATATGAGCTAATTTACCATAACCAGCTAATTGTTGCAGTTACTAGCGTTGTGGTGGATCTCTCTCTTTATTTTTTTTTCTTTTTCTTTGGTTGGTTTTGTAGTCGGCGTATTTTTTTGTTACTTTTGAACGTAAATAGTCCAATTGTTATTTCTGTTGTTGTGGACACTAGTGTATTGTGGGAAATAATACTTTAAGTGTACTTGTGTCACCTTTTGTTTATTTTATGAATTGTGTTATTTATTTATTATTACTTTAATTAAACGCAGACAATTTTATTAAGGCTTTTTTCCCAAGGACATTAGGAATCGATAATAGAAAACAGTAAGAGTTTGTTTTATTTGTGATGACGACGGTAATATTATAAATATAAAACATATAACATAATAATAAAAAATGGACTGTATTATTATATCTATATTGCTGAGACACATTTCTAGATTAACCAATACGCCCCCTAGTAACCCTAATTAGAGTCCTCGGAAAAAGTCTTTTAAAAATCAGTTCAGATAAAAATTAAAAACTTTATAAATTATAAGAGTCTGTACATAACTGATGTACTGAAAAAAAATTCCAGGTGAGCATTTTCTTGCTAACGGTATGATTTGTCGCCTTTTTTGAGCTTAATTCTATAGCTAAGGCTAAATGATTTTTAAAACTTTAGTACTACAGCTAAGGCGCCGCGGTTAAAGTGAAATTTACCAGCAATGCACACCCATAGTGCTCATTATTTTAAAAGAAAGCTTCAAGTTTATTATATTTACGAAATTCACGATTTCTGCATATTAAAATTCAAATATTACGATTTTCGCGCAAAAAAACAAAACGACATTTTTTTCTTGGAAATCATTTTTTCTCTGAAGGCTCCAATTAGGATATGACCTAATGATAGCCATTGTGGGCCTTGATTAGGACGCACTTTTATAAAACGATAAATTTGTCTGAACAATGTATCAAGTTACATAATTGTTCCGTTATTTATATGTTATATATTTTTAGTAGTATTAAATAACCAGGGGCTAATCCACTAATTGCGCCAGTCGGTTGTTCAAGTGTTGTTTGAATTTTTTTCACCAATTATATCTTCATAGAATTCTTTGTTTGAATAAAAAAATGATAAGTTAACATCATGATGGCTATTTATTTTTGTAAATTAAATACAAGCAAATAAATGAATTTGTTAAATTCAATTCGTTTTATTTATTAAATCATTTATTTTGATTCATCACATTAACAATATAATAATCAAAAAATACCGTTATATTAGAGAGCCTTTTCAACAACCGTCTATCTTAGCCGTCACATAACAAACCGTTAATGGACCGTCCTCAGGCACTGGTAAGAGTGCAAATAACCCTATGTGATAAAAATTATTGAATGGTTTTTATGCTGTTTTTGTTTTTATTTCATTGTTGATTTTTACGTGACGTTAATAAAATTAAAATAATGCAAAACCAATACAAGAATATCAATATAGTGTTTAAATTTAATACCCTTCAACATTATGCTCCTAAGATGCGTCCATTTAAAGCTGAGGGGCTCCGGAGCTTCGCCTCTTAAATGAGCGATTTTAAGTTTATTGAAGCATAGAAATACATTATAAGATACTACATTTGCATTTTTAAGACTATTTTTATTGTTTTAAGTAAGGTTTAAAAAAATTAGTTTACAAAATAATCATACGAAGATAAAGGTTTTTAAATTGACCAGCCTTCTCTAATTATGGTAATCCAGACTTTGGCACGTTCTGTAAATGCCCATCCCCGCCCAAAAATGAAAAAATATCCAAAAATTATGGTGCCATTTTTGACCTCTAATAATGAATGACGCCATCATCGCAAAATTTTTGCATGCAGTTTTTGCCTATTTCAATGCATTTTAAGCCATTTTAAGGTCTATTCATACTTATGACAAAACGTCCTTTGGACGAGGGAGTTTTGGCTTTGTCAAGGACAAAGTCCAAAGGGAAAAGTCCTTTGGACTTTGTCCTTTGGACAAAGTCCAAAGGACAAAGTAAAGGGGAAAGCATTTATACTTCTTGTCCTTTGGACTTATTTGGATTTTCGCCTTCTTGCAGTCCAAAGAGGAGTTCTGGTAGCCTTTTACTTCGTTTCCAAAGGACAAAGTCCAAGGGATCCAGTTTTGGCTTGTCCAAAGTTGACGTTTTGGTTTGTCCTTTGGACTTTGTCCAAAGGACGTTTTGTCATAAGTATGAATAGACCTTTTTTTTTTTTTTTTTTTTTTTTTTGTTTTTTTTTTTTTTTTTTTTTTCTCCTTTTTTTTTTTTTTTTCTTTTTTTTTTTTTTTTTTTTTTTTTTTTCTTTTTTTTCTTTATTTTCTCCTCTTTCTCCGTTTTCCTTTTTTTTTTTTTTTTTTTCCTTCCTCCTACGTTTTTTATTACCCCCCGTTTCAAAAAAGTTGCCCCTCCGTGCCCCCTAATTTAGAATTGCCCCCCAATAAAAAACCCTGAAAGGGGAGGGGGCAATACACAGGTCTGGTAATCGCCCATAGCGCTTCCACATCACCTAATATAAGAATAGACGTAATGTCTGTCTGTCTGTTCCCAAACTCTTCCTAAGGCACCCAACGGATTAAACTAAATAAGGTAACATTGCGAAGTTAATTAACACGAGAAATGTCATGAAAAAGTTGAATTTTCAAAAAAAGTAACATGGGCTTACAGGGTTTCCAAGGAGTCAGGGAGAGCAAAAAGTGGTCAGGAGAGAGCTTAAAAAGACATTAAACAGGAGTAAAAATTTTTTGCGCTTCGCGCGAAGTATTTTGCTTTTATTTGCACTGTTCTCTTTAAATTAAACTCCAAAAATATTAGGTTTATGAAAGTATTTCATTAGAATTTATGCAGTAGTACGCAAAAATTTGTAAGAAGGAGGTAGGGTAATGTATGTAATTTCGGCACTTTTTGGACATTTTTAAAACCGTTTTTTTGCCATAATTTTTTTCAGCTTCGTTTGATCAAAAAGATTTATATTACAAAGTTGTATAATTTCTTATTCTGAACACACTGATATGCATAACAATCAACATCTACGTAAATTTTGTTTTATAAAGGACGATATCGAAAATGGCCACTTTGGAAAATTCGTCTGGTGCATTTAATTTCGGCACTTTTTTCTTCAGGCTATAACTTTCTTGTTTTTAGGTCAATATTAATGTTTAATGGCTTATTTGAAAGTTAACTGGTTTTGTCCGGGCTTGGGTTTCGGCCGGCTTTTTGGGTGGGAGTTTGGTGGGTGGTTCTTTTTGCTCATTAGTAATAGACTAGAGGTATTGTGATTGTGTTTGTGTTTTGTGTTTTGTTTTGTTGTTTGTTTTTTTTTTTTTTTTTTTTTTATTTTTTCTTATTTTTATTTTATTTTTTGTGTTTTTTTTGTTTTTTTCCTCTTGTTTTTTGGTTTTTGTTGATTCTGATTCAGGTTTTATATTTAGTTTTATTTTATTTTTTTTATGTTTTATGTTTGTTTTTTTGCTTTTTTGTTTTTTGTTTTGTTATTTTTTTGTATTTTGTTTGCGTTGTCTTTTAATTTGCTTTTTAAGTTTAGGTTGGGTTCGTTTGGGTTATTTTGTTGTTTGGAGGTGCGGTCGTTTGCTGTTTTGTTGTTTTATTGTATTATTGTATTTTTTTTTTTTTATTTTTTTTTTTTTTTAGTTTTTTTTGTGTTTTTTTTTGCGAAAATATAAATTTTGAACAAAATATATGTTTTTTTATTACGTGTTTTTTTTTTTTTGGGTTTTTTTTTTTTATTGTTTCTCTTGTTTCTTTTTTTTTGTTCAAGGGGGAAATTTTTTGTTTTTTGTTACCAGGAATATTTCTAGGGGTATTTTTGCAACCTTTAGATTTTTTTTTTTCTAGTTTGTGATAGATTTTTGCCGGTTTTTTTGTGGGGGGCGGATATAAAGGGCGCGCCCTTTTTTTCGGCCCTTTAAAAAAAAAGCTTAAACCTTTGGCACCTAATTTTCCCCCTTGTAATTGGCTCTTCTTAAAACAAAAGACTAGCAAATGTACTGGATTATGTTGATAAGTGTTTTTGGTTTTTTATTTTTATTTTTAATTTATAAATTTTTATTAAGTGTTTTTTATATTTTCTATTTTTGTTTGTGTTTTGATTGATATTGAAAGTTATATATTAATATTTTATTTTAGGTGTTGTTTTTGTGTTTTATATTTTTTTTTTTTTGATGGTTTTTATTCGTTTGGATTGTGTTTAGTGAGTGGTTTTTGTATTGATATTGTTGTATTATAAGTTTTTTTGCTCGTTGTTTGTTTTGATCGTTTTTTGTGAGGATTGGAATGTTTAATCGTTGAGGTTTTGATTTATAATGTGTGTATAAGTTCGCGGGTTTTGATTTATTTGTTAGAGATACTGGGTTTTTATTTATTGTTAGTTTGATCGTCTGGTTTTTTGTGGTGGGAATATGTTGTGGAGTGTATTAATGTGTGTCTAAGTAAACAAAAATAAAAAATTTTTATTGAAATAAAAAAAAAAGTATTGCTTTAGTTTTAAGGCAAAATTTAGGTTGATCTAAAAAGCAAAAAAAAAATTTTTAAAAAAATAAAAAAAGGTGGCCAAAATTAAGTCAGTTACCCTAACTGCTACATTTACTGCCATATTGGTTATTTTTACTCTAATTTGTTTTTATCTGAGTGAAAAATTGAAAACTTAATTAAAGTGCCGAAATTAAATGCCTTTCGAAAGTGCCAAATTTAAATGCACCTTTTGTCCATTTTTCTTTAAGAAGTTTCTACAGCCAACAAAAAAATTGGTAGATGATGTTATGACTGTCCTTTTTTCGTCCATTCATCTAGTTTCTAACGAGCTATCACTCACTCTCAATTCAAATTTGGGACCAAGTTATGATAAGATATGTAATCAAAACTTGAAAAAGTGCCGAACTTAAATGAATGACCCTATATAAGTTTTGACCGCTGAGCGGGGCAAAGCGCGAATCTCCAAATTTTTACTTTTGTCGGTTCTAAAGGGAGAAGGCTGCCACCTCTACAACCCCCTGGTTACACTCTGTCTGAATGCATCGTGATAGTATAAAATTAATGAATATTAAAAATTTTCGTAAAATATGCTGGAATTTGGAAGATTATATTGAACTGGGAAGCCATTATTTTTATGGACCTATCTTTAACGAAAAGCATAACAAAATTTTGAGTCGGCCCGGCTGTCCTACCACGAAATTAATTTTTACTATGAAATCAATCAGATTTACCTAATTTTCTCTGAAAATTAAGATTTAACAACAATATTCAAATAATTTCAAATATTTTTGTTACTTCTAACAATTGTTTTAGCTATTTCTTGGTTAAACAAAATTTCCCATACTGTAAATTTGGTGGATTACTAAAAAAGAAAAACTTTGTAAGTCTTTCACGTCAGGATTTTAAGGACCCTCAAAATGTCATAAATAGTAATCGTGATAACGTCATATATGTTTTTGCTCTGTGGGAATGGTTGTGGAAAAATAGGAGCGGCAAAACGGCTTCAAAATGCAGGTGCGAAAATTGTTAAAAGATTATGGGTTATTATTACTATTAAATGGGGTGGGTTATTATTAAACAGGCGCCGGCGCGTTATTACACAAATGCGGGCGTCCGTTTTATGCGGGGGATTACTTTCGTTTAGAACAATGGATTTTGACAAGCGTGTTAATTTAATACATAAAGCCACGAAAATTTTGGAAACAGATGTTGATTACTTGTATAGTATTTTAAGTTTTAAAAATACTACAAATGAAATTAATCTAATTTCAGATGTGAGGTATAATGTTTCATGGCGGGACGGCCTACTCAATTTTTTATACTAGGTACTAGTGATGTTTCTACTCCCCAATATCATGCTCCGGAGCTACAGCCATTTGAAGCGAAGGGAGCATCGAAGCTCCGCGTTCGCCCCTTAAATGAGCTAAACTTGAAATACATTAAGTTAAATTAAAGTTACTCTATCTGTATTATTATATTAAGACTATTTCTTGGGTTTAAAAATAAGTTTTGAAAAAAATAATTTGCAAAAAAATTTTGACTAAATAATTCATGGCATCTTTTTTTAATTATTCCTGAAATTAGAAAAAAATAGGGCGGAGTTTGGGAAGTTGCTCCGGAGTTTGGAGCTCCAGGAAACTAGGTACAACTCGGTCGCGTTAAAGGTCAATTTTAAACATTCCTTTCTTGGTCCGTTTTTAAAACTTGCGCAACGACTAAGCGCGTTACAAAAGTTTTGCATGATTTTAGAAGGTCTTTCACGATGATCACAAAACCCTCTCATTTAAACGGAAGTTGTTCAGTGTTAAAGATCTTTATAACGAACGTAAAAAGTATACGGTCGTAAAACCAAAAAAAGTATTAGTAGATTTTAAAAAATTTCAATATTAAACTCGCACGTGAATGGTGAATATGTTTTTGAAGCAATTTGAAAACAATGAACAGAAAATTTTGAAAAAGACGAAAAATATTCCTAAGTGACAAATTTTCATTAACGTTTTTAATGGCTGTATCTGAAAAAAAATAGTGTTGTTTTTATAGGCGCTAGGAAAAAATGCATTCCGCATAATATCTTCGGAACGAATGTCTTCTACAGTAATAACTTTTGCAAAAATACATTCCAGAAAAATATCTTCAGAAAAAATAACTTCCCGCTCGCCTCATTTTTAATGCTGTGTTTGACAGAAGATATTATGCTGAAAAGTATTCTTTCCGCCCTTCTAACATTGCTAGCTGGGACGAATAAACCAACAAGTGAGACGCGCAATGGAATTAATAGGCACCTTGCACTGGAACTCGGTTTATACATGAAGTATCCAATAAACATAGCGAGTCACCATAATGGAAATTACCGTATCTCCTACTTATCTTTTGTAGTATGCAGATCAACCGATCGAAAGCGCGCGAAATTTCGATCGGTTGATCTGCATACTACGAAAGATAAGTAGAAGATATACATGTACTGTAATTATCCATTATGGTGACACTTATGTATATTGCATGGTAAGGGGACTTTAGAGCCGGAGCGAGGGGACCTTAGAGCCGAGGGTCTTTAGAGCCGCAGTGTGGGACTTTAGAGCCGTATTGGAGGGACTTTGGAGCCGTAACGTAAGTTTTGTGTTCAGAAAATTCATAAAAAATTAAGGTACTTTAGAGCCGAACTCTTAAACCTAGCTCGAGAGGCTAAATTTATTCACCTCTCAGGTTTTGCTGTTTAGGCTTAGGTTTAGGAGTCGCTTAGGTTTAGGCTTTTGCTGAGGCTCAGTTTTTTGCTTAGGCTTAGGTTCAGGCTTAGGTTTTGCTTAGGCTTAGGCTTAGGTTTTGCTTGGGCTTAGACTTAGAAAAAATCTTTCTGAAGCTCTTTCTAAGCTAAAAATCCTTCTAAGGTTTGTCCACTAGACGCCCCGCCCACTCACTTTGGCGACAAAAAATGTCTGGAAAACAGACTACCAGACGGCGCCACCATTCTCCCGCCAAATCCTTATTCTTGTCATCTTCTTTATATACAATAGAAAACCCGAAGCATATTTATCCCGCATAATGATTACCGCATTGCATAATTAGCTCTATTTGTTATGTAAATGTTTTAATATTACTTGTATATTGTTTTACTATTGTTTGCAAACACATTTTCCATTTCGACTCTAAAGACCCTGCTGCGGCTCTAAAGTCCCCAGGTCCGGCTCTAAAGTCCCGGCTCTAAAGTCCCTCGGCTCTAAAGTCCCCAAACCCTTTTAACTCTTAATTTAGGCGATTATGAAATATACTCAAAACTTTCTGGGTTTAAAAACTCAGTACAAAACTGCACTTGTGGTAATTAAATCGAAGAACGGATCTGAAAGTATAATTTAATGTTTTGCTATAAAACATATTTATGTTTCTGGTTTTAAGTTAGAAGATTATTTATGTTTTAGTATATGTCAATCGATATTGGTATGATTATAATCTAAATGTAGCATACTGATACTGTTGTTTTATAGACGCGCCGTAGTTAAATCGCTCATCATGTATGTTAGTATATCCGGCACCCAGCACGGTATTTACTATAATTATACGGTGATGTGCGGTTTCCTTAGTAATTTCCGTGCTGGATGCCGGATATACTTACATGGTAAATAAAAAGATAAGCGGTTTAACTACGATATGTTGTTAAACATTTCAAACTTTTAAAAAAATTCTAAAGCTTTTTTAAAATAAGTGTAAACTCGGGTCCGTATAAAATCCCCATGGACAAATTCCCCATAGGCCAAAATCCCCATAAAGGTTACAAAATCCCCATAAGGTGGTGTAAATTCCCCATGAAACAGTGCAAATTCCCCATAAAGTGGTGTAAATTCCCCATAAATATAATGCGTTTGCAGTATTTCCTTAAAATTTTAACACTTGGAAAATACAACAAAACTTTATCATGATAAAGTTAGCTTGATTTTAGGGCTTTGCTTAGGCTTAGGAAAAAATTAAAACATTAGTTTTTTTTCACACATTTTAGTTTGCAAACGCATTTCTGATTGTTATGGGGAATTTGCACTACACTTTATGGGGAATTTGCGGTGTCCGGAAATTTCGTCTTCTACATTTCGTCTTTCAACATCTCGTCTTCTACATCTCGTCTTCGGAAAACTCGTCTTTTAAACATCTCGTCTTCGGAAAACTCGTCTTTTGGATGCGATTTTGTAAACGTACTTTCAAAAATGCGAGTTTCCACCTCAATGATAAAATTTTCTTTGATTTTTGGGTTTTGCTTAGGCTTTGGAAAAATAATAAAGTTCAAAAAGCATCATTAAATACAAATTTACTATGAATGATAAAGTTTTGCTTGATTTTCAGGTTTTGCTTAGGCTTAGGTTCTAAGTTTTTTGAATAAATCATTTAATAAAAGTTACATGATAAAAATTTTGCTTGATCTTTGGCTTTTGCTAAGGCTAAGGTAAAAAAAGGTTTTCAGTACATTGTTTTAGTTAAAAAATAGGAGAAACTTGTCTTTTGAAAAGTGCGTTTACAAAATCGCATCCAAAAGACGAGTTTTCCGAAAACAAGATGTTTAAAATACGAGTTTTCCGAAGACGAGTTGTAGAAGACGAGATGTTAAAAGACGTATTGTAAAAGACGAATTTTCCGGGAACCTCACACTACTTTATGGGGAATTTGGCCATGGGGATTTTACATTACTTGTGTGGGGGTTTTGCACGTCACCGTAAACTCGATTATGGAAAAAATTGTGATCAATTTTAATGCTAAAAACGCAATTGAAATATATTTGAATATTTGAATTTTTGTGAATTCAATCAACCACCGATCAAAAAGGAGAATCTGCTTTAAAATTACAATATTCTGCAAATATTAGTGTCCTTTTTGGAATTAAGTGTACAGGATTGTGGCAAAATTTAAAACTTAACGATTTTAAAATCAAAGCCTACTTCTAAATTTAGGTTTAGTTTAGTAGTAACATAATGCAGTATGTAGTAACATACAAAATTTAGTTCAATTCAACCGAAAAATAAGCCTGGCAAAAATAACCGCGCAAGTATAGCGCACTACCTACAAAGTGGCAATATTTGAAATTTTAAAATGTACGAGTCGCTCGATGTTTCTCAATTTTTCTCCTACATATTATTGGCGCTGGTTGTCATTTTTGTACCCTCTTCCTGGTTGTCATTTTTGTACTCTCTTCTTAGAATAAAAAACCTTTATTCAAAACTAGTTTATACGAGTTTTGACATAAATTTAAAACAGTTTATTAATAATGACATATACATTCGCTAATGTTGATTTTAATTCCGCTAATGTTAATTATTCCAACTATTGTCATATTGACAGTGACAATTTTCAAGTTTTCCCTTGTTTAAATAAATCGCGACGTCATATTAATGCAAAAAAATTGTAATTAAAATTCAACAATCTCAAAATTACTGTTATGAATTTTTTCGTGTACCACACCTTCTTCTGTACACACGTTAAATGAATTCGCAAAAAAAGAAAAATATTGTAAAACGCAAAAAACTTTTAAAGATGTGATGTGACTCAGAAATTAAGAAAACTTTAAATTTTTCTTCCTTTCAGAACAAGGAATTTTTTGTACAGAAGCTAAAGCGACTAAGAAAATCACAAAAAATCGTCAAAATTTTGGGTTTGGATATAAAACTTTTTATTAAGCTTTGTTTTGTACGTAACAAATTTAAGTTAATCAGCTAAATACAAACCTTGTTCGTAGAAATAAAAATGTTACTACACATTTCCAAATAATTTAGTTTAATTTGAATTTATGATTGGACAAAATTGTACATATAGTAAAAAACATATCCCTTGTACCCATATTTTAATCCAAAAAATAGAAAGATACTTAAAGTAGACTTGTTGATAAATGTCATATGACTATTTATTTATTTCCTTATTAAGATTTTGCGCCGCTTATCCTATACCACTTGTGAAATAATTAATCAATAGTAAAGTCGGGGCACAACTTAGGAGACGGGCTTGTGTAGTCAAATTTCAGTTTTGCTCCCATAAACTATAAAGTCCACCTGTGGCTTGAACCGCTGAGGTGATTGTAAATAAACTCGATTTAATTGAAAACCATTAAATCATTAACTAAACCATTCTAATACATCAGCCGAGCAGAGGGCATAGGGGAAGCTGTTTTAAAAATTTTTAGACCCGAGTTGACCATTTTCTCAGTTGGTTTTTTCAGTCAGTTTCTTTTTCATCAGATACTTTTTGCAACAGCATTGCTTGTTTTTGTAGTAAGCACTAAGATTTTCAGTTTTCTCTAAAAAATGCTGCTCGTAAATGCAAAGTTTAAAAATATAAACTGTACATAATTAAGTTAAAAATGTTGTTTCCTTATAGGACCCAGTAAGTGCGTTGCATTGTCTTTTGACTGCCAGTTGAATAAAAATTTTATTTAAAAAAACTAAATAATTTAACAATGTTTTTAACAATCTAAAACAATCTATGATAATAATAATCGACTCCAATAATTATAGCTATAATAGATGCTCATCGCCAAATATTCGTTCTGAATAATTCTCGGAAAGAAAATATTTTTTCAAATTAAACCAATATAATTGTAATATTTAAAATTTGTTAAAACGTTTTCGTTGCGTAAATTAAACTCAAATGAAAAAATCTCGGAGCAGTATTGCTTTTTCTACAAAAAAGCCTTTTACTATACTAGTTTTTATTTGTATCTATACACAATATTTGACATTATAGCTATAACTGTTTTTTATGCGTGAAGAAAATTAAAAGAATAATCGCAACAAGCACAAAAAATAAAAATGTTCCCATACATAGAACCAAATTTCGTTTTTTCTTGTTAATAATCTAAATATAAGAAAATGCCTATAATAATAGTTGTGATATTATAGACGCTTTGAAATTTTTAAATGGACAGATAAAAATTAGGGAGCAAGCTTCCTGAGGAAATTAACTTAACAGTATAACCCCGTTTTGATTATAACCCCGTTTTGATTGTATGAAATCTTTAACTTCATTTATTCGCAGTCTATCTTTTCTCGTAATAAAAATATATTATCAATAATAATTAAAAAAAAAAAAATAATAATAATATAAATATTTTATAATTAATAATAGATAAAAACTTAAATTTATTCACCGCACCTTTATGTGCAACATTCATAAAAGGCATGCTATCCATGTTTGTGGTTGTAAAACATTTATAATTCCGCAATTTTTGTGCCCGATCTTGTTGTTGTTTGTCAGTTTGGAAAGATCAAAAATTAGCCTAGGTGGTTTTCTAATTTAAAATGTTCATTTCTAATATAAAAGCATAACCTTGAAAAATGCTCTAAAAATAGAGCAGGAAAAAAGGGGAGATTTTTCCCCGGGCGTATGTTTAGACAGAAAAGATGTGGACTAGTCGGAGATGGACATTATGTGGACTATAGGAAATTTGCATTTGGTTTGGCCAGCTGCTCACTAAATAAAAATTTCTACCATATAATACTGATTTGTTTATACATTGATCTAACAGCACTGTTGCATTTTTTTTAGTTTGATGAAATGTCAATTGAAAATATCATACTCACAGCAATCTTTGACAAGCGCGAAAACGCCACTTTTTTAATTAGAAGGTTATATTTGTATGTGTAAGAAACAACTATAAATTTGAAAAAAGTGTCGATTTCGCGCTTGTCAAACATTGCTGTGAGTATGGTTTTTTCAATTGACATTTCATTAAACTAAAAAAAATGCAAGAGTGCTGTGGGATTAGATCAATGTATAAACAAATCGTTATCATATGGTAGAAATTTTTATTCAGTGAGCATCTGGCCAAATCAAATGCAAATTTCCTGTATTCCACATAATGTCTATCTTAGACTAGTCCACATCTTTTCTGTCTAAACATACGCCCTGGGAAAAATCGCCCCTTTTTCCTGCTCTATTCTTATAGCATTTTTCAAGGCTAGTCTACCACTTTTTTTCAATTAAATTAAAAAATAGCCTAATAAACTATAGTTTTAGCTGCGCACTGACATATGTTTATAATCATTCCGTTGCCAAGTTATACTTTTTTAAATAGAAAATAATAAAAAGAAGAAGGTGAATTTAAATTACAAAACTTACCCATGTTGTTTAATTATAGTTAGTGCGGTGCAGTGGCGCTCCAGACAAAGTTTACCTACGTTCTCTAAATATAGTTGGCACGATGCCGTCCGCCAATGATTGCAATTATAATTTTTAAAGTAAAAATAATAATAATAATAAGATGATGAGCATGAATTACAAAATTTACTCACGTTCTCTAAGTATAGTTGGCGCGGTGACGTGGGTTAAATTGCAGTCTGGCACCTCCGCCTCACCGATGATTGGAATTATTTTTTTTGTAATATAAATAATAATAAGAAGAAGATGATAAACATGAATTACAAAATTTACCAGGTGCTCTAGTTATAGTTGTGGCGGTGCCGTGGGGCTAAATCGCAGTGGGCGCTCCCGCGCCACAGATGATTGCAGTTATTTTTTTGGAATAAAAAATTGGAAGAAGCATAATTACAAATTTTATCCAGATTATCTGATTATAGTTGGTGTGGTATCGCAGGGTTAAATCGCCACGTGAACGATGAAAAAATATTGATTTTACGATAATGAGCTTTTTATAATAATAAATAAAAGAAGATGAACATAAATTACTAAAAATTTTCCCAACGTTCTGTAATTATAGTTTGTTGTGGTGCTGACGTGCTGTGGGTGATGTGGGGCTAAACCGGCGCGTGGCGCTCCCGCACCACTGACACATTATTATTTTTTTTTAACTTTGAATTAATTTTGTCATCAGTAATGTAAGAATTAAAAAAGTACTCTGTTGTTTTCGCCGTTTTCCGCGCGGTTGAAGCAGATGGCGCTGGGAACTAGTTCGGTTTCTGCCACCAATTAAAACCGGTCAGCTTTTTTTGTGCGGTTTTTATGAAGGGCTGTTCGTTGTCTTCTCTGTAAAATCCTTATAGTTGCCAAAAGGCTGTTATTGTGCGGTTGTGAGATTTTATTTGTCTATTTTTTTCAATTTATTATTTTGATGAATAAATTGATAACAAGGACCTAAATGAAAAAAGTGGCTCCTAAGAAAGTTGCGTAATTCTTTCTTCTTTCCAATCAGTCCATGTTTATTTTTGATCAATCAGTAACGAAGGAGGAATATCGATTTTAAGAATTGAGCGTTAGAATAATAATAATAATAAGAAGAAGAAGAAGAAGAAGGAGATGAACATAAATCTCAAAATTTACCCACGTTCTCTAATTATGGTTGGCGCGGTGCCACGGGGCTAAATCGCCCCGTGATGGGGTTTAAATTTAAGACACAAGTTTTTTAAAAGAATTTTTTGCTTTGATTTCAAAAATTATGACGGAAAAACGGCTATTGACATTGTTTTTCGTTTTAAGTTAAATTGACCAAATTTACAGTTAATCAATTTTTTATGTATAACGGTATGGGGTCTTTGGAGCCATTAGCAGCAGGGAAATCGAAGCCGCGAAAATGGGAAATAAACGGCGGATAAAAAAGTTTAACGACAGATAAAAAACAGTTTGGGGACAGTTTTAGGCTTCTGCTTAGGCTTAGGGATACGTTTTAGTTAGTTTACATTGTCGTCTCCAAGTACCTCAAATTTCGGATCCAAGTTCCAGCTAAATGCCCTTAGCTCCAAAGACTCTAAAACATATATGTCAATCACTCAAAAAATGAATTCTTTTGAAGTAATAAGATTTTTAAAGGTATTTAATGTTGTTGTTTAAAACAATACATAAAAAATAATACTTCTTTCCTTGACGGATATAAGGGCGTTGTAAGTAAATCTTTTCTTTTCAGTTTTGGTGTGTTTTTAGGAGTTGAATCAACAGAATCAATTATTAAGTCAAATGTTTCCAATGACTCTAAAAAATTTAAATAATATGATTTATAATTGAATAACCCCAAGTATTCACATTGTAAGCATTGTCTTTGTCAAGTTTGGCAACCGTGATTGGTTCGCACCAATGTTTTTGATGTTGTTTAAGTATTTATTTCTAGATAAAAATACATTGATATAAAAATAAAGGAATAAAAATACGTTTTCTCAAATATTGCTAAATAATATGTTATATTTTTATTTTAAAATTTAACTAAAACTTATAATATAAAATAATCCTGGAAGCAGATATAGTTCAAAAACGAAAAATACGGTAATTTGACGGTTTGTAAACATACAAATATTACTCAATTATATTATTAAGAAATATACATACATCTTAGCTTCTGGGCATCAACTTAAAACTTAAAAAACGGTTTTTAACAATTAATTAATAAATAGATTTATTTTTGCACCACGAACAGTAAACAGTCGAATTAAGTTTTTTTCTTAATTCTTGGCTAATCTTGCTTAATGAATGCGGCTCCAGGAGAATTAAATAGAATACTGAAACGATAAGTATTTTGTAATTTTATAAAACTGTTATTATGTAGTGTTGATTTTTTAAGGGTATTGTGCAGTTTTCTAAATGATCGGATTTTTTAAAACTCACTTCAAACCGGTAAAAATTTTAAAAATTTTTAAAAAGTGTTTATTTTTAAATATCTAATTTTTTATATCGGATAAAAAAACTGGTCAAGATATGCAGTTCAAAACTCGCCAAAAAGCACTAAATATCTCATTTAAAATCTATTTTTATACCAAAATTTTAGTAAGATAATCTGGATTGACATAAAAATTTTCATTGCATCAACTGTATTGCGACCTGTGAAAACTTACAGCTCAAAAATCAGTGCGTTACAATGTTAACCCGTTCCCGCGATGGCCTTTTCCACCGTTACAACATTGTAACCTTCGTACGACAAGAGTGAAACTTTCGTATGAAGGTTTGACCTTTGTCGTACAAAGGTTTCACTGTTGTAACGGTGAAAAAGGCTGTCATGGTAACGGGTTAATCTTAGTTTTTTCTATCTATCGAAAAATAAATTACAAAGGAACCAAACAAATTTAAAATTTTTGTATTACAAAACACTTTTTGGTTCTACTAGTGCTTCCAAGGAGGGAGGGAAGGAAGGCAATAACATAGCCAAAAAAAAATTAGTTTTCAAGAAAGCTTGAAAATCAAAACGGCTCACAATTCATATAATTTCGTTTATTGGTTTGGCAATCACTTAAACAGTACCAAGCGGAAAAAGTGAAAATAGAACCTGCGAGTAGTGCATTGAGCTGCTCACAAATGCTCAATACCAATGGGTACACACCATGGGCGTAGCCAGGGGGGTCTAGGGGGTCTAGACCCCCCCTTTCGGGTCGGCAAAGGGAAAAATTTGGGGTTAGAACCCCCACCCTTTTGGGTCACCAAGGATAAATATTTGGGGGTCTAGAAAGGCCATTTTTTAAAAATTTTCTCGCGCTTCGGAGCTCAGCGCTCGATTGATTATATAGTCTCCACTTCCAAATTTGTGTTACTTTGTTTTGTAATCTTGGTATGACCACGTTGGATCCACCAAATTGTTAATGTTTTAATTGGTCTCCACTTCCAAATTTGTGTTACTTTGTTTAGTAATCTTAATACCACCACGCTAGACCCCCTTTAGATTTTTATATAGTGGTATTAAAAGTTTAAAGGTTAGGAGAAGTAATTTTAAAACATTTTCTCGCACTTTGCATTGCTCAGCTGTAATTCAATGTACTCATTTTTATGCTTTTAGGTTTTACTTTTAGGTTTTTGAAATCGAAAATTTTAAGGTATTAAATTGTTTGTAGAATAATTTTTCTTTGTTTTATGGACTTATTTTTATTGAATAATAGAAAAATAATGAAGTATGTGACATAAACAAAGCAATGAACACTTTTTTTGAACAAAAAATGCAATGAACAAAAAAATTTTTTAGCCCTTTTATAACGTTTAGGATTTGGACCCCCCTGAACCCCCCTCCTTTCGGAAATTTTGTTCAGGGTTGGACCCCCCTCCCTTTTCGAAATCTTGGCTACACCAATGTCTACAGATATAAAAGATTTTGTTTTTTATATATATATATATATTTTTTTTATATATATTATACATATATATGTAAAGATATATATATATATATATATATATATATATATAAAAGATTTTATATATATATATATATATATATATATATATATATATAAGGAATGACCGATTTTTCGCCTTTTAAAATATTTAGACGAAAAAATATTACAGGATTTTCGAGCACAAAGTAATATTTTTATAAAAAATCAAAAGGTATCAATTCATAAAAAAAATTACAACGATAAGTGGAAATATTTCTCTTTTTTTATTTCTTACATGCTAATAGAATTTCCACATAAATTGATTGCTTTGTTCGCGAGATATAATTACTTAAAAGAACACTGCCACAAATCAAATTCCTATAACGCTGGATCATACAATTTTTTGGTACTGAAACGATTAAATTGAAATTTATAAATGTTGTAATTGGTCAGAAGAAGCCAAAATATTAAGTTTGAGGTAGATAAGTATTGTATTAAAGAAGTAGTCCATTCAGGGCGTTATAGGCATCTGCTTTGTGACAGTGCTCTTTTAATGTTTTATTCTATTTATTTCACATCATTTTTGCGCAAAAAGTTAATAAATTTTAAAATAAATTTTTAATAATATGCTTAATTTCACCTTGTAAATAATAAAAATCAATAATTAAACATTTTTGTTTCATGTGAAATGTTATAGAGTCTATTTGCTATAAAAACTTCATAAAACTGCCATTTTTAAAAATATGATTAGTACAAGCAAGAATATATAACACAAGAGAATGTCTGACTGTACACTAAATTTTTGACCAAAATTTTGCGAGAAAAGTCGCACTTTTGAATTCGTGTGCGACTTTTCTCGCAAAAATCCGCCATTTTCTGCTAGTTTTTCCGCGCTGCGATTTTTAACACAGTGTTAGTTTTCTCGCAGTGGGGATTGCGACTTCTTTCGCACTCTAGGCTGCTTTATTTGCACTGCGATTATTTTCGCACTGCGAGTCTGGCCGCGCAACAAAAAAAATACAGACGCTGGTAGTCATTTTCAATGGAGTAAAACACTTCGAAACTTGTTTTATTTAATTTTAAAACGTTTAAAGTTACTTTATTTTATTAAAACTAAAAAGTTTTAACATCTTAAGGTGAAAAAAACGACTTTTACTCATTTAAACACAAAATTTTCGCTCTGCTTTGTTTCTATTTTTTTTTTGTTGCGCGGCCAGACTCGCAGTGCGAAAATAATCGCAGTGCGAATAAAGCAGCATAGAGTGCCAAAGAAGTCGCAGTCCCCACTGCGAGAAAACTAACAGTGTGTAAAAAATCGCAGCGCGGGAAAACTTGCAGAAAATGGCGGATTTTTGCGAGAAAAGTCGCACACAAATTTGAAAGTGCGACTTTTCTCGCAAAATTTTGGTCAAAAATTTAGTGTACAGTCGGACATTCTCTTGTGTTATATATTCTTGCTACAAGCATTTATTCTAATTTTTTAAATTCTATTTCTTATCCAACTTCTATCTTACATAAAAATTGCTATCTTTCTATGTTAAAGCATATTTTTATTTTTTTAAAAATAGTTAAAAATGCTGTAAAAATAAACATTTATCCTAAATTTAATTTAACTAAACTAAATTGATAAAAAAATATTAAAAGTGTCAGTCTTCAATATTACACTTTTTACAAAACGTCTTTTTTATTTAAATTTAATTGCACAAAAGGTATATGACCTTTAAAAACGATATACCACCCATAGCCTCCATTTCTGGGGACTACAGTCAATCACCTGTGCTTACGCCGTTCGATTCTCCTAAAATCCATGCTATACATAAGCATATTTTAAAAATTGACCATTCTCACAAATGCTCAATACCAATTGGTACTCACATTATATTTAATTGTGAGTACTCAAGCTCAAGCTCACAATTAATTTAATTGTCAGTACTAAGTAATGCTTAGCTCACAATTTAAATCTGATGCTCAATGTATCCCTACTTCTAATCGACCATGTAAATTTTTCCTAAAAATATATCAATCGTACTCAATTTCAAAAAAAATGACTTGAAACAGCTTGTCATAACAGCGCATTAAAAAGTGTTTCTTATTAGCTAATATAAAAGTTTAAATAGATTTTTTTCATTCTATAGCGCCAATAACAAATATTAAGGTTTTAGTTTTTGCTGACAGGAAAAAATTAAAGCCATCCATTTATGTGACATTTTTATATATAAGCCACACGGTTAATGAAATATAATGTTTTAAATTTAAGCTTTGTCGCCACTGTGTATCATTTTCTTTTGACTATTGTTAAAAAAACACATTGTAACCAACTAATTTTAGTTGGTTTTTTTTAGATGATTTTTACGATTTCGGACGCGGCTATTCTTTTAGAAAGATCCTGTTTTTTTCCTATACACAGATATTGCAAAATGATTATAAAAATATAGGTATTTGTGCGGGTAAGGTAGTCTAACCTTAACATTACAATAAGTTTAAAGCTTTAAGAAATTCAAAAAAAGCTTCAAAACACTGCCAACTTTACTAAAATCAAACTTAATTTAATTAAATTTATATGTATTTAACATAAAACAATCATACCTTCGAAACTCTTTTTAAAATCGAGTTTAATTGCTAGATTTTCAGCTATTTCACTAAGAGCCACATTATCTGCCTAAAAAAGTTTTAGTAAATTTAACAATTAATTAAACATTTATTACACTAAAAAATTTTAATTTTAATAAACTTTCTTAAAGAGTTAATTTCTTAATCAAATTGATTTGTTGCTAAATTTTTTCAGTCATTTTATTATTTTTAGTAAAATTATTTAATTTTAATTTATCAAATTTATTATAAGACTAGATTAGATTTCGTTTCTTTGTTATTTATCTCATATTATGCCAATAAATTTTTGTCGAATTCAAAATTTGAAAGGATTTTAAAACCCCTTCAAAAATTAGATTTTTATTGACAACTGTTTATGAAAAAAATTTTAGTGCGAGGCAAATACGCTGCTAAACAAACCACATTTAAAAACTCGAAAATAAAACTTCGCATTCGAAAAAGTGAATTTTTAAACTCTACTTCTAAAGAAATATTTGTATGTTGCTTGGCCAGCGCATTATTTTTATTGAGTACATGTATACGAAATCATAAATCAAAATTAAAAGTGTAAATAATATTAAAACTAATGTAAACTTACCAACATTTTTGTTAAATTATCCTGCCTTTTCTTAATTTCTCTCGGGTCTAAATTGGTTTCCATAGCTGGCCCACCATCTATTTTCTAAAACTTATCACCAAATAAAAAAAACCACTAAATTTTGCAATTTTATGAGTGATCACTTATTTATACTGACAAACCTATCAAGATCTCGATAACCAGTAAAAGCGTAAGCAATTGCTTGGCTTTGCTTCTTTTAATTACTTGTTCGTGAACTTGCTTTTCCTGAAAGAATATACCCCTTGTTCTAATTGTGACATACTACATAAAGTTTTTTGTTTCCCAGAAAGCGGAAATGGTCAAAAGAGTAGTATACTATTAATTAGCATAAGCAATAAAATATATCTTAATTTTGAGTTGGTTGAAAAAATTCAATCAGCTGAGATCAAAAACAAAACTTTAAGTCTGGTATTAATATTTAAGGTATCCATGAATCCCACGTGTGTGTGTCCTAGTTGCTGCATTTGTTAGCCAATTTTTATACTTTATGATGCTTATGTTATTCTGTGATCACAACTTTTGTGTTTTTTTTAAATGTTGTTTTCAAATTATTAATGCTATAAAATCATAGTAAAAACTATAAACTTACTTTGTATAAGGCAGACAACGACATGTTCTGAATTATTTCAGAACGTTGTTTGCAAATGTAAATGGATTTCCTTTCTCGTTTAATCACTCGTTTGTTCATTTTCTTTAATTTTACTACTTCCACTCCAAAGTGCCGAATTATTTGACTTTTGTGAAGCTTGAACGCAGTCTAATTTTTTTTAAAGCTGTAATTTAAGAATATAGCTAAAAAGTTTAAAAACTTACAAAACTGTCTTTTAAAATTTAGACACTCAAGAAAATATTTGCAAAAATACTCAAATTGAATGGCAACAATGAATAGTTTTTATAAATTTCATAGATTTATACAATAATTATATCGCTATCTAGTTTACGATCGTACATCTTTGACGGGAAATATATCCAAGAAGTTATCTGGACAAAATGGCTTCTAATAAAATTTCATGGCCAAAATTCGTGGTTTGTTACTTGTAGAAAAAGCCAATAAGGTTATAAGACAAAAAAAGTGTTGTAAAAAATTAAGAATATGTAAATAAAATAATATAAAACTATAAAAATTTTAAATAACTTACATCAGTTCGAGGTATTTTATCAATTTTTAGTATTAAGTTATAAGTTTCTACGACTAAATCTTGAGCGGAATGTTGAAACATTTGAATTGTTCGTCTCAAATCAACTGTATCTTCTGTTGTTCCCAGTTTTAGTCTATGCTGTCCAATTTGCTCTTCTATAAATAACATTAAACATTTCTTGAATACAAATTTTAATGTTACTTAAAATATATTATTTTAAAAAAATTTTCGGTCATAATTATAGTTCATTATCCCGGGCGTTTGGGTAGATGCCTCATCGCGGCGCCATCATCAGGTAAACACTGGCAAGAACACTCTGGGCTTGCCTCAAGGAAAAGGTCAGTGCGCACCCAGGGCAGTCTCTGGACCCACCCGGGGGGGGGGGGAGGCACACACTTCTGAGACGGGGTCAAATTTTGATTTGAGGGAATTCTCTGGGAAGCCTGGGGCCCCTACAGCTGAGCCGGAATCTGTGGCAGGTACCAGTTTGGGAACTGCTGAGGAAGGCAAAAAGCTTGGGAACCCAGGCACACCCGGAGAAAAACCCTCAAAGAGGAAAAACAAACGGGGCTGGGACACTATGGAAACACCACCTAGTGCTCCAGCCACAAAAAGAGCTTGCGCTGAAACCTCCTTTAAGCAGGTTGCTAGTAAAGCACTCCGATCGTTATTGTTTGCAGTGATGAACCAGAGGGCGAAATTAGCAATACTTGCTTTGAGGAGATTCAGCGCGGGCTCATGAAAGTGATGATGGGAGACCCAAAACCCAAACCGATGCCTAGGTTTGAGTTTTTGGGCTTGCAGGGGGGATTTCCCACTCCCAACCTGCAGACCAATCATCACAAGACTGGATCATCTCAACAGTTTCTGAGATGGACCCTATTAATGGAGTCAAGTTTCAGTGTATGAAACTAGCTGACTTCACGCGTAGTCAAATGACTCGGGTAAAACTGTGGGTACCAATCCGGGAACCACAAAGTGCAAAACAAATCCTGAGCTGTTTGGCAGAGCAAAACCCAACCCTGCAGGTCAAGAGATGGCAGGTCTATGCCTCCAACTTTGGGGGGACTCACCAGTTTCTCCTGGTAGGCGTGGACCGGCAATCTCTTGAAGTTCTGCAGGGTATAGGGTTTAAGCCCTACTTTGGAATGTCCTGGGCACAAATGGTGCCTGAGAGATACAAAGTAAGCCCTAAAAGGCGGGGAAAAAACAATTATTTTACTTTCAGGTGGAGTCATAATCAAAAGAAAATGGCTACATCAAAAGTTAAATTAATTCAAAATCAACTTGCAGCACTGAAAAGGATTTAATGGCTATTCTCCATTGAAACCTCCAAGTTTTACACAACTCCATTCTTGATCTTCATACAAGAGCCCTGGATTCGAAGAAACACTGTACAAGGTCTTAAAATAGGTAAGAATTTGAATTGTTTATGACAAGAATGCAGAATGTCCTAGAAGTTTGATCTTTGCATTTTCTTAATTAAA
>JASAMX010001709.1:0-26764 GCA_030248175.1 Microlaimidae sp. YZB2_3 | reverse complement strand
AAATCAATCTAAATTTCATCTTGAAAAAATTTTGTTGTATTTTCCAAGTGTCAAAATTTAAAGAAAATATTGCAAACGCATTATATTTATGGTGAATTTACACCAACTTATGGTAATTTTGGCCTATGATGAGTTTGTCCATGGTGTTTTTATATGGACCCGGTATAAGTAGGAGGTTTTTCGGACGTATTCTAAGTGCGTTTGCAATCAATAAAATTATTGGTCGTTAGAGACATTGCAGGTAGGCAAATAATAAAGACGGTCGAATTTTTTATTCAAGCGTTTCGATCAACAACAAATCATCGTCAGGGTTTTAAGGTTAGTTGGTAAAAACCAAAAACATTTGAAACGTTACTGTTTATTGCGTATGCAATAAAACATAGAACGCAATTCGACAGAAACGGAGTGAGATGGAAACGCAATAGAGTTTTTACTCGTCAGACAGTATTACACCGACGTGAGAAAACTCATGCGGCCCCGACAGCATTATGCATGTGAGTATACATGAAGTGAAATTAAATCAATAAATGGCTATTATAATGGCTTCCTCTCCATTTTAATTCGCCGAATTAAAATAACTACTATGCCATTATAATAGAGAGTGCCATTGAAATGGAGAGGCTCATTATAATGTCGTACTTTTACTTATTTTTATAGGAATAGAACATTTTTTGGTATATTATATATTTTTGCACTGGCTATTCGTTAGAGCCGTAAAAAGGTTTTTTCCGTGTTAGCTACACAAAACAACTCAGTGAAATCAGGCCTATACTTTATTTATATAAAAAATTATTTGAACAATAAAAAATTATTGCGTTTATCTTAACAGCAGAACGGTCGATTTTTGTAAAAAAAATTAGTAACGTGTGGATTTTTGCCATATTTATACACTGATGAAAAAGTCTTTTAAATGGACCCTTTTTTCAAAATATTATTATGCTGACTTTCAAATCATTTCCAACCCGCTTTATTTTTTGTGCAAACTACGTATAAGTATATATCTAACGGTGGTATTCATAAAAGTTTTGAGCCCGGTCTGGGACTTGGTTTGAAGTTTTGGACTGGGACCGTTTTTTGCGCAGACCGGTCTGTGATTTACGGTCCCAGTGTAGGTGGTCATTGGATCATAGTCACTGAAAAAGTAGACTGAAACCAAAAACATTGTAAAAAACGTACTAAATCATTTTTTCAGTAGCCGCACTCATAAAGCGCGATTAACCAAGAATTAACCAAAGATTAAGTATGGGCGTCTTTTTTTCATGGACAAGGAGAGAATCGGATTAAAAAGCTAATAAAAACTGACTTTAAACGCGCTTTTTGGACTTTTTGTCATGTTTTATGACTTGAAACGTATATATACTGTTTTAACTAAAATAGTTTTATATAAATAATTGTCAAATTTTGAAAATATTTAAAAAAAAGTTAAATGCATGATATTGTAAATTTTTCATTTCGAAATAAAAAAAATATAATTGAAAAAAAAAACCCGAATGTTATTTCGATTTTGCATTGGTTCACATTATTTATTTAAATTGATAAAAATTTAATTGTTCTGTATTTTTGATTATGTTATAAGTTTATTGTAAATTATTAATCATTATTTAAAGGAATTGAGTTTTTTATCAATTTAAATTTTATTATGTAAGCCAATGCAAAAGCCAATCAACAATCCTTGGTTAATCCATGGTTAATCGCACTTTATGAGTGCCGCTACCGGTGTCAAACTGGACTGGGACCGATATCAAAGACCGGTCTGCGTGAAAGACGGTCCTTGACCATAAAATTTCGTGGTCATGAACACTTTTTGTACTTATTAGTGATGTTCCTGCCTTCCAATATCATACCCCAAAGCTCCGGCCAAATAAGGCGGCGGGAGCTCCGGAGTTCCGCCTTTTAAATGATTTATTTAAGCTTATTTAAGCTTAATATAATATAATACAATTAAAGTTACTTCATGTACATTTTTAAGACTATGATTTTATCGTTTAAAATAAGTTTTGAAAAATTTAAATTACAAAAAAAATTTAACAAAACAATCTATGGCATCACTCTGTAATTAATCATTAAATTAGTGCGAAAATAGGGCGGAGCTTCCGAGGTTGTCCCGAGGGAAACATCGGATATTTATGTTTTAATATTTATATTTATATTATTTATATTTATAATATTTATATTAATATTAATATTTATGTTTTAATTGACATTTTATTTTTGGATTATAAACGGGCCTTGGGAGCTGTGCTTTTCTGTTCCAAAGGCTTCCCTCTGTGCTTCTTCCAAAGTGAGCGTTTTGTTGAATTTGGCGTAGTATATTGCCATGTTCCCGTTTTCTTGTCTGTAAGTAATTTGCCGAAACCTAAAAAATAATTAATTATATTTTCTTGACAAACTTCAAATACATTGCTTAAAATTTCTTAGCCACCTTTCTTAACCAAAAAATATCAAGATATCTCGTTTTAAAAGTGTTTTCTAGTATCTTATTTTAATTTTTTTGGTTCTAAAAATTTATAAAATCTGAGGTATCCACGACCAGTCAATTTTTAGTAAGAATATAATATATAATTTATTTTGTTAAAATTTGGATAATTTCATTAAAATGCTTATTTCGAAAGTCGCTGTAACATATTAAATAAAAATTTTTCAACTTTTTGATATATTAATAAAAAATATGCCTAACTACTTTAAAAGTGATTAATAATTAAGAAAAAAAAGTAACACAATAATATAGATAAAAAAGGCATTTTTAATTTTAAATTTTTAAATTGTCATTTAAAATTTTCATATTTTTCAGTTATTTCGTTTTATTTTCCACAAAACTTCGTGTATTTAAAAAGTATTTTTGCTTTGCGTTTCGCATGATTATTTGTTATATATTTCAGACAGTAGACAGACAGACAGACAGTAAGACCTGTGTCCCCAGAGGATTTCACAAGGGAGATAACTGGTCCGGGTTTGCGTACTCATTCCAGTGGTTTCCACGATCCCCTCCAAAATCACGATGAGTTCGAAATCTTCCGTTTGTAAATTTTCCTCAGTTATTCCGTGGAGTGGGCTCTTTTCGTCTATTATATGCTAAAATATAATTTAACTAGTGTTTTAGAAAACAGTGGTGTCCATGGAGTTTCAAAATTTAGAAGCGAAGCTCCGCTTTTTCGATCTTCAGAGGAACCCTCAGGGAAAATCATTCGTTTGTAAACTTTTCTCCGTTAGCTTGTACCCGTAGAGAGGACTCTATTACAATATAAATTATATGTTATTAAGTGTCGTCGGAAATGTAAACTTCCAAAATAATTTGCAAAACGTATTTAAAATCTTAAGGGATTTTTTGTGCCGTTTGTTAAGAACTTTCAGACGCAAAACTAAAAATTTTTCAAAAAAGACTTGGAGCTACTCTAGAATTAAATTTGGATTGGACAAGTAATGTTCTTACTGTTCAATATCATGCTTTGGAGTTTCAACCATTGTAAATGGATGAGCTCTGAAACTCCACTACCTAAATGGACGATTTCAAGCTTATTTAGACATAAAATGTGTTTTCCATACCAATTCGAAGCCTATTTTATCGTTTTTAATAAGTTAGTCTACAACAAATTTGTCTACAATAAAATTTGACGAAATATATTGTCTATTTTATTAGCCCTGAATCAAATATAAAACTAGTACTCTGGAGCTTGCTAAGTTGCTACGGAGATTTGGTGAACATTACTACATCGTTTACCCGTATGGTTTTTGGCGAAATTAGCAGCATTCTATCCCGTCCGCTGTCAAAAACCACGTTCACATCCAGCATGTCTACCGGTAACACTTTGCTCTTCAGTCTCAAAGCTTCGGAGCTTTCTAAGTTGCGCCAGAGATTTGATGAACATTACTACATTGCTTATCCCTATGGTTTTTGGCCAAATTAGCAGTATTTTATGCCGCCCTCTGTCGAAACTCACGTTCACATCCAGCATGTCTACCAGTAACACTTTGCTCTTCAGCCTTGAAACTTTGGAGCTTTCTAAGTTGCTTCAGAGATTTGGTGAACATTACTACATCGCTCACCCTTATAGTTTTTGGCCAAATTAGCAGTATTCTATCCCATCTATTGTCAAAACCCACGTTCACTTCCAGCATGTCTACCGGTAACACTTCTCCTTCCAGAGTTACAGTGCCGCGCGCCAAGTTGCAGCAGACATTGTCTTCAATGATGTTGGCCCTGGACACGTCAGCTTCACCCATGTATTTGGTGATCATTACTTCATTGCTTACCTGTATGGTCCTTTGCCAGTAACTAGGGTTTTGTTCAACCCTGGTTGGTTCCATCCGGCACGCTCCTCGCCTTGCTTACCCCTCTTCCCACTCTGGGAGGAGACCAGCACTGCTGCGGGGTTTGCCCAAAGGTCCTCTGGTCCCAAGGTTGTGTTATTGTGTGTGCATGTGAAAAGATGTTGTGTTGTGTGTATTTGTGTTTTGCATAGTGGGAAGTTTGGTGATGTGTATTGTGTGGGATTGATTTTGTGTAGGTAAGAATAAAAGAGTTGGGCGAGGATTCTCCTGACCCCGCGAGGAAGATTTTCTTCCTTGTTGCTGCTTGCTGGTGCTTTTGTTTGAAGTATTGGGTTCATTGGAGTGTTGTTGATGTTGTTTGTGACTGTGTTTGTGTGGATTTGTTGTTTTAGTGCTTTGTAAGTTTTGTTGTGTATGTCTGTTGGAATGTTTGTTGTGTAGTTGTTGTTGTGAAATATTGTTTGCTTTCTGAGACTGCTGGGTACAGGTTGTTGTGTTAAGTAGTTGAGTGGATTGTTTGTGTACATGGCTGCCAATTTTGCTTGTTTTGCGTGGAGTTGAATTGAATGTGTGTTGCTTTAGGGGGGACTTTAGTCTCTGTGTGTATGAACACGTATGATTTTTGGCCAAACTAGCAGTATTCAATCCTGTCTGCTGTCAAAACACACATTCACATCTAGCATGTCTACCGGTAACACTTCTCCTTCCAGAGTTACAGTGCAGCGCGACAATTAGCAGCGGACGTGGGCTTCAATGATGTTTGCCCTGGAAACGTTGGCTAAAACCACATATTTGGTGAACATTACTACATCGCTTACCTGTATGGTTTTTGGTCAAATTAGCAGTATTCTATCCCGTCTGCTGTTGAAACCCACGTTCACATCTAGCATGTGTGTCGGTAACACTTCTCCTTCCAGAGTTACCAAGTACGCGCCAAGTAGCAGTCAACGTTGGGTTTGATGATGTTGGCCCTGGATATGCCGGCTAAACCCACGTATTTGGTGAACATTACTACATCTTTTACCCATATGGTTTTCCGCCAAATTAGCAGTATTCTATCCCGTCCGCTGTCAAAACCCATGTTCACATCCAGCATGTCTACTGGTCTTCTCTTTCCAGAGTTACATTGCGGCGCGCCAAGTAGCAGCGGACGTGGGCTTCAATGATGTTGGCCCTGGACACGTCAGATAAATCCACATATTCTGGTGAACATTACTACATTGCTTACCCATAAGATTTTCGGCCAAATTAGCAGTATTCTATCCCGTCTGCTGTCAAAACCCATGTTCACTTCCAGCATGTCTACTGGTAACACTTCTCTTTCCAGAGTTACATTGCGGTGCGCCAAGTAGCAGCGGACGTGGGCTTCAATGATGTTGGCTCTGGACACGTCAGATAAATCCACGTATTTGGTGAACATTACAACATTGCTTACCCATATGATTTTTGGTCAAATTAGCAGTATTCTATCCCATCCGCTGTCAAAACACACGTTCACATCCAGCATGTCTACCGGTAACACTTCTCCTTCCAGAGTTACAGTGCAGCGCGCCAAGTAGCAGCGGACGTGGGCTTCAATGATGTTGGACCTGAACGCATTGGCTAAATCTACGTATTTGGTGAACATTACAACATTGCTTACCCGTATGGTTTTCGGCCAAATTAGCAGTATTCTATCCCGTCCGCTGTCAAAACCCACGTTCACATCCAGCATGTCTACCGGTAACACTTCTCCTTCCAGAGTTACAGTGCGACGCGCCAAGTAACAGCGGACGTGGGCTTCGATGATGTTGGCCCTAGACACGTCGGCTAAACACAAGATAAAATATCGCAATCAGTACATAAAATAAACTGATTCTGACTCATAGTATCTTTAAATAGTACTAGTGTGTTAAAAGATAAAAGAGAAACAATAGTTATGAGTGTTTTATTAGGATTTTGACTTGGTATTCTGACTGCTTTTTGAAGCCGAACGGTTTTTGATGCCGACTGGATCCAAAGTTTGGTCGCATCCAAAAAAGTTTTGAATGGCCAAATACGTTTTAAAGACAATCTAAGGTTTACTTCTAAAGCTTGTTTCATAAAAACGTTTGTAAATTTTTATTTTGCATATCCATGCATATTTCTAAATTTCATAAAAATCCGATTAAATTTAGATTTATTGCTGGAGCTAATAAAGCCTGTACGAAACCAGCTTCCATTTTGCTTGGTAAAATCTTAAAATTTTTTGAAGATCACTTTAAAAATTACTGTAATAGTCTTAAAGATAAAATTGGTAATACTCATTGGTCCATCAAAAATAGCTTGCAAGTTATAGATAAAATTAAAGAAGCGAATAATGTTGATTGCCTCACAAGTGCAGATTTTAGCACGCTATATACAAATTTGCCACATGATATTATTTTTGAAAATTTGTATGCTCTTGTAGATCTACTGTTTAAGAATGCTAGCAAACAATTTTTAGTGGTTGGATTTCGGAATTTATACTACACAGACAATTTACCAAATAAAGCAGATGGTTTTTCAAAAGATCAAATTAAAAGTCTAATTAAATTTGTAATAGACAATACTTATGTTAAATTTGCTGGCAATGTTTTTAAACAAATTTCAGGCATACCGATGGGTTCTAATAGTAGTCCGCAAGTAGCCAACCTTGTTTTATCTTTTATGGAATTTAAGTTTTTAAAAAGTAATAGTATTGCTCGGAAAAATACTGAATTTACGTGCAGATATATTGATGATTTATTGTGCTTAAATTATAAATCTTTTTTGAAACTTTGTGCCGAAATATATCCACCTTCTTTGCCTTTATCCAAAACTTCTGCTGAGTTTACACACTGTAATTATTTAGATTTGGATATTAATTGTCAAGACCATAAACTAAATATTAACGTATTTAATAAAACTGAAGATTTTAATTTTGAAGTCATACGTTTTGTGCATAAACACAGCAATGTTTCGCTAAGGCTAGGTAAAACCGTATTTTTATCACAATTAATACGAATAGGAAGAATTTGTTCAAATAAGGTTAATTTTTTTAACAAAGTTGCTGCTCTTTTTAAACAATTTCAAAAACTTAGTTACTCCAAATATGAGTTATCTGAAGTGCTTAAAAAGTTCTGTCTGAAATATCGCCCTATGTTAGTTAAATTTAGTGTTACTAATAAAAAAGAAATTACAAAACTCTTAAAGTTTTGTGGTAATTATAATTCATTTATATAATCATTGTGTTCCTAAAAAACGCTATAGATCCGTGATGGATCATTACTTTTATCCCGTGATGGGATCTTGTAACGACCTGTGATAGGTCACTGAAGAAAACCAGTCTTAGGAGACTGTAGTTGTTAAATAATCCTACAAATTTACATTTGCAATGAAGAAAAAGAAGGATTTTTCTTGATAGGTATTTATTCACTTGCGATAACATCGAAAGAAAGAAGGGATCTCGAATTTTGGAAAAAGGCAAAACAAATGGCCGAATTTTCAGCACGAAAGGATTAAGGTAACAATTTTAATTTTAATTTTTATTCACTTATTTTTTAAGCTTTTAGGTCCTTATTTTAGAATTAATTAATTATGCTTAAACATTAATTAGACTTGTCACAATAGCTTAGGTAACTCCGCCATTTAATCATTTCGAGCTGATTAAATGCCAGTCCCAAGCCTGGAGGGGAAGCTATTTGATACCTACTTTGTTTCTTTTAGCTCCCATTAAAGGAGGAGGGCTAAGCTTTTTGTGGTTTTGCTTTTAATTATAAATTTAGCTTTTAGTGCTTATGAAATATATTAATTTATTACTGTTATATGTTTCAGCTTTTATAATTTTTGTTCCCCCTACCCCTCCTTTTAAATTTTTTTGGGTTTTTTTGTATTACTTCTACCACTTCGTTTTCTATTATTTTTTGTAAAATACATTATAAATGTTTTTTGAGTTGTAATCCAGGCGCCTGTTTCATAAAATACTGGTCTTCGTAAATTACAAGTCTATCAATAACTTTTTTTATTCTGAGCCATTTGCGTTGAAATTTGAAATGAAAAAAGATTATATGCCATGTGCAAACTATTTAAAATTTCATGTACGTAGTTGTTGTGTGTTTAAAGTTATTCCAGTTTTAAACTTTGGCCACTTGTAATTTTTCACAAGTTCTCAAAAGAAAAATTTACCCTACTCCGAGTAGGGTAAAATTTACTTTCCGGTTTCACTTGATTTTTTTACAAGTTTGTAAAAAAACTTGTGAAAATACAAGTGAAAATACAAGTGAAAAATACAAGTAAAAAATACAAGTAAAAATACCATTGTAAATTTGAATTATTTTTTTTGTTGGTTTGTGGAGGTATATTAAAAAATCTGTGAAAGGTCTACTTAAACTTAAAAAGAAATGTAATTCTAAGTTCAATAATTGAAGATGTTATTTATTTGTTATTTAACGTAAATCTATTTAAAGAATTTAAAATTTAATGCTTTATTTATTATTGCGACGTTTTCAAATGAAATAAAATTTGGTTGTTGAAAACATTAGTTTAGTGATTCCGTTTGTTAACCTAACGTGCCGCAACGGACAACAATAAACAAAAAACAATTACAATAGGGAGTCTAAAAGGTGGGTTTGGTTTCTGTTATTAATTCATTAAGTACAAACAACACACGTTTTTTTATTTATTTGCAAACTTCAGTTTATTTTGGACGCAAATTCGTGTAAATTTTAAATCAATAACGAATATTTTAAAATTAATTTGATAATCCGTTCATTAACATTCTTTTTCTATTTATTTATCCAACATTTATATCACTTAAAAAATAAAATTGGAGATACATTTGTTAAATTTAAACAAAAACTTCGAACTTTTTTATTCAATTGAAATTTAAAAAATACTATTTTATTTTTTAGAATAAAATTGTATTTTTAGAAAAAAACCATAAACATAAATTCCATCGTTTTTGTTTATTTTGTCATCACTTTTTATAAACTTGCCACTGGAAATATGAGTGTTTCTTTATTTACGCTTATTATTTAGTTACACATATAAAAACATCTTTTTATTTGTTTAAAAATTTACAAGTCAGTAATTTTAAAAACTTGTATTTTTCTCCATTTTAAAAACTTGTAAAATTTACCAGTATTTTATGAAACAGGCCCCAGGGGAAAATATCTCCACACAGTACTCTGCACTGATTGGTCCTATCACAGCCACGTCATGTCCTCTTTGTTAACTTATCAATATTACCGTGTCGTATATCCGTTATCATGTAATTTACAAAAAGTAGGTGGAGATTTGTAAAATGAAAATTTACAAAGGTCTTTATGAAATATGGTGCACCACCAAACGCGTGCTGACTAGGTGCTATGTTAGCACGTTGTTTAAAACTTCTGATAAAGTTTTGATTTGTGGGTTTTTCCTTGACAAATCTTATAGAAATCTTTGTCTGCATGGCATAAATGAATATTTTATTAATTTTATGCATATTTGTTATAAATACAAGCTAATAAGGCAATGACATCTAGTTAAAGGTTAGCAAAATTCTTAAATAGGGTTAAAACTTTATTAGATTTTATTTAAAACAAATATGCATAAAACTGATTAATTATTAAGTTATCCCATTTAAAAAAAATTCATAAGATTTTTGAGAAAAAAAACACCAAAATTGTGTGCGAAAAATTGTGGACACTTCCGAAAAAAACCCAGTTTTTTCAGGAAGTCAAAAATGTGTGTACTGTCCCGATCTTAATCAGTTGTGTTGATATTTTTACACGACTTGTTGAAATATGCAGTTTTTTAGGAAATTTTATAAAATCTAACTTATGTTTACCTTTGTCTTTATATATAAGTTTCAGTTCACTTCTTACTACACATTTAACCAATCAAAAATTTGATTTTAGGATATAAACAAGCAAAATTTTGCTTTCAATTTAGTTTTTTATTAATCATTGATATAACCAATTAGGACTAACAAAAATTAGAAATTGAAGGAAAATTTCGTTTTAAATTTTTTAATGTAATAATGTCAAGTGCGGTGACCATATTAGACAGGTGAACAAACTGAGTGACCTATGAGAAAATTACACTTGGTAGATCAGTATATCTCTATAATTTTATTACCTTTGTATTTACTTTAAATATTTAGCATTACCTATTCTAAACATAAGGCACAATTCTCCATTAAACATAGTTATAACAGCGTGGTGAGAAAACATAATTTTTCTTGTGCGGTTTTTGGGTCGCAGTAATTTCGCCAAAAATAATCCTAAAATATAAAAAAATAATATTACACCCACAACTGCACCTGAATTAATCAGTGTTTAATGTACAAGTAGCGATATAAATATGATTCAAGACAAAACAAAACCGTGTAATATTACATAAATTTAATTTCTAAAACATTTTATTTCCTTTGTTTTTTTTTTGTTTTTGTAGAAACAGTTAAAGAAACGGTTGACGAAAAGCACTCAAAACAAATAGGTTACGGTGTTTATCAGTTATCATGATCTTTGCGCAATCGTAGTGCATGGGCGTAGCCAGGATTTCGGAAAGGGGGGTCCAACCCTGAACAAAATTTCCGAAAGGGGGGGTCCAGGGAGGGTCCAAATCCTAAACGTTACAAAAGGGCTAAAAAAATTTATTATAGTGGAGTGTTCCGGAGTGTTTATTGCCTTGTTTATGTCACATACTTCATTATTTTCCTATTATTTAATAAAAATAAGTCAAAAAAACAAAGAAAAAAATTTTTACAAACAATTTGATACCTTAAAATTTTCGATTTCCAAAACATTAAAAACTTTAAAGTAAAAACCTAAAAACTTAAAAATGAGTACATTGATTTACAGCTGAGCAATGCTCCTCCTAGACTACGAGTCGAAAAACCTTTATCGTGTATTTTACAAAAAATAGGCGGAGATTTGTAAAATAAGAATTTACAAAGGTTTTTATGAAACAGGCCCCTGGGGCCTATTTCATAAAAATTTCTGTAAAATCCGGCGGCCGTAGGCCGCCGGTATTATGGCCGGATTGTTTATTTTGTAGTTTGTTAATTAAAACTTGAATAACTTAGTCAATCCCTAACCAATTATCTAAAAATTTTACAAATATATGTGATTTGTTGTGCTTAATCGTTTAATAAATAAAAAAAAATATTTTGCATAAAAGTGCATATGCGAATTTGGGCAGTTGGTAAAAATCGAACATAACGCTTTTTTTTCAAATTGTAATAACTCAGTTCATTATTGCGGGAATGACTTTAAAATTTAACCGTATATGTTATCAATTCTGCTTCATCAAATGGTGTTAAACATTAGTTTAAACATAAAGAAAATGTCCTGTACTAAAGTGGATAATCAAGTTAGGTTGATGTAAAAAATGGGGACACAGCATTATGATACATTTTTTAAAACTTAAATAACTCTGGTAATTCTGGTTTATTTAACTCAAAAATTAAAAGGTATATGTAACTAAACCTGCTTTATTAATTACCAGTAAAAATGTATGTATCGACACAGAGTAAGTGTACCTTACAGGAGCAAATATGCAAAATTTTCAAGTGTTTTAAAAGCCTAACCCTGACTTCAAATTGTAATAACTCGGCTTAATAATAATCAATACGCTAAAAATTTAAACGACTTATGTAAAAAAGTCCGCGTAATTGATTGACAATAAATGTGTATATATTCGTAATAGAAAGGACTTCTAAAAAGCGGATATGTACTTGAAAAAAAAATTTTTTTTGTAACACTGCCTTTAAATCTTAATAACTCCACTGAAAATTAATCAAATGACCTTAAATTTGGAAGGTTTATGTAATTAAAGATGCTTAATCAATTAAACCTAAATTTATATTAAATACAAAGGAAATGTGTCTGGTACAAGATTAAATATGCAAGTTTTTTTTGTGCTTTAAAACGCATAACGCTCTAAAAATTTAAATAACTCAGCAGAATATTGGCAAAAAAACTAGAAATTTCAAAATTATATGTAATTAAGAATTTTTATTTGTTTAATACTAAAAACGTATATATTTACATAGGAAATGTCAAATACAAAAGCAATTAGAGCAGAAAAATCGTTGAAAAATATAACGCAAAATACTGGTGAAATGAGACAACCATTATTGGTGATTTTGGAAACGAGTTTTAGCTGCGCAGCTAAATATTTGTATTAGGCCGCGTGGCAGGCAGCAGGGTAGCCAGGGCCGGAATTCACAAAGAGGGATAATCCTTGGGCTAGCTGGGTGTTAGTTAATCCAGACAAATTACAGTAGGTTTCCGTATACCTGGGGCTAAGTGTGTTAAAATTTCATTAAACGATAAAAAAAGATATAAAAAGCAAAATTTGAGGAATTATTTGTATAAAAAAAACGATAAACTTTTAAATCTCTATTAAATAATTGCAAATTTGTGTAAAAAGTGGCAGAACAAAATATTGTAAGTATATGTTAAACAGTGAATTTTTCAAACAAAAAAAAAATTAGCTGAAAAACCTACTGTAATTTGTCCGGATTAACTAACACCAAGTTAGCCCCTTAATCGACCCTAGTTTATCAGGGGGCTAGCACCGGATCAACTAACTCCGAGCTAGCCTGAGTATTATCCCTCTGTTTCTAAAAGTGTTTTTGTTGAATTCCTTTTTGAAAAGCAAAAGAAATGAAAATGCAATAGACTTTTGGAAAAACTTAAAAAAACCAAAAATTTGCATAAATATTAATTGCCAATGGTTTTAGGGTTTTTATTTGTAATATTTACAAAGAATCAAATGTTAGTAACATTTATGAAACAGCGCACAGGTCAGAAAAAATTCCCCTAGTTTTGGAGTGAATTTTCTGCCAGTTGGGGGAGAAAATTTCGACTTGGGGTTTGGGGTAAAAACTTGAGGGAATTTCTCAAAACTTGGGGGAATTTTCAGGAGATTTTTCAAATTGTGATGGTTGTAAATGTTGTGTAAAATTATCAGTTCTGCTGTGTTGTTTGTTCTTTTTTGCTAAAATTTTAATATTTATTGATTATTAATATTTCCAATATTGTATTCACTATTCCATTAATCAGTAATTTGTAAAGTGTGGTACCTATGATATTGTTTTTCTGTATATGTTTCAATTTTATTAAGAGTAATAATAATTAAAACAATATTTTAATTTTTTAAACCACTTTAAGAACTATAGTAGAATTCAAAGAATATAAAAGAAAAGCCTCGTTTGTTTATGTTTGAAATTTAAACTTTCAAAAAAGTTTAAAATCCCAAAATTATCCTTTTTTAACACTTTTTAGTAAGTAGGGTAAGTAAAATTTATCCCTTAAAAAATGGATCAACCAATTGTATAATATCTTAAATTTAAAACATCTGAAAACTTTAAAAGTCTGGTATTTAAGGTATACAGTCTGTACTGTATATGTTAGAGGACCTGTGTACTCTCTTAACTTTGTTTGCACTTTTTTCACCAAAACCTTTGCAAATTTTACAAAAACGTGACTTTCTAATGGGACAAGAAACTTGTTTGTAAAATTTACAAACTGTTCTGGAAAACTTTAAAAAAATGTCTCCGGAGGGAATCGAACCTTAGACTTTTGCATGCAAGTCCCGGACTCTAACCACTAGGCCAAATGGACAACTGAAGAATATGTAAAAATGAGGCCTTATAAACAATAGTTTTTTTCGTAAAAGTTTACAAACAACCTAGTAATTTTTATTAAGTCTGATTTATTTGTACATGACTTTTCGCAAACAAAATTAAGAGAGTACAGTATGGAAATGCCCCCCGGAATATTATTGGCTGTGCCCCTTCCCTCCCTATCCCCCAATCCCCCAGGCCCAAAAATAAAAAAAGTACCCAAAAATTATGGGGCCATCTATTTGACTTAATATACGCCGTCATTCCAAATTTTTGCCATTTGTAGCCTTTTTTAATGCATTATAAGCTATTTCGACCTGTTTTTACTTAAATTTCGCTTTTTTGTCTTTTTTTATTTTTTTTTCTCTCCTTTTTTCCCCGTTTTTCTATTTCTCCCATGCTTGCCCCCGTTTTATTGCCCCACCATTTTAAAAAAATTGCGCCCATGCCCATTTCGGAATTGTCCCCCGCCCTCAATAAAACCCGGGGGGAAGGGGGCGGCAGGGAACAGATCTAAAATTTTAAATTGCCAAAAGTTTGACAGTTTTAAATATATTTTGACTTTTTTCTGGTCCTTACCGATCTTGATTTTAAGGTTTTGCTTAGGTTGCATAGGGAAATTAAGGTCTAAAGTCCACGATAAATGTTATTTGTGAGTTTTATCACGATAATTAACTTTAAAAATAAGTGTTTAAACAATCCATTTTTCCGGTGACCACTTCAGGGGTTTGTCCACTAAACGCGTGCTGACTAGGTGCTATGTTAGCACGTTGTTTAAAATTCTTGTTAATGTTTTAATTTTTAGGTTTTTTCTCGAAAAATCTAACAGAACTTTTTATTTACATGGCACAAACTGATATTTTATTAATTTTATACACATTTGTTGTATATACAAACTATTAAAGCAATAACCCCTAGTTACGGGTTAGCAAAACTCCTAACTACATACGGTTTAAAGCTTTATTAAATTTTATTTCAAACAAATAGGCATAAAACTCTTTAAATATTAATTTATCCTATCTAAAAAATAAGTCCCATACGTTTTTTCAAGAAAAAACCCACAAATTAAAACATTTACAAGAGTTTTAAACAACGTGCTAAGATAGCACCTAGTCAGCACGCCTTTAGTGAACCCGCCCCAGTGGGTTATACTTTAAGAATGCCCCCAAAATTCAGTCGTGGAAAAAAACAACAAAATTTAAAAAAAAATATAATTAAAAAAATGCATCATTATACAAAAATTAGCTTTTTTTAGGCTTTGCTTAGGCTTAGAAAAAATAAATCTGATTAAAATTAAGTTTAAATTAGCTTTTTGAGCAAAATAATTTGTTGTCCATATTTTTGGTGGTCCATGTGAATATCTAATTTATATTTTTTTGGTAATTTTTGGATTCTCCGGACGTCTAGAAATGTTAAAACAAAATTTTTAATTTAATTTATTGGTATATAAAAATTTTTTCTGGACAGTACAAATGTACAAATTTTGTTTCCAAAATATTGTCATTTTTTTCCTATATTTTACCTCATATTATTTAAAACTATTTTTTAATCACTTTATAAAGTTTAAAATCGTAATCTCCAGGTCATAATTGACCTATACACCGGTTTTTAATCAGTATTTATGGTGGAATTCTCTAACCTATTTTTGGGACATGTTTAATACCTGTGCCGCCATGTATTTTAGATACCCTATTTCTGACCTCCAGAGCTTAACGGAACAAGCTTAATACTGTTCGAATTAATTTTTTTACCTTTGGTTTGGCCTTATGTACCCTTGCGTGGTTTTTATTAAGTTTTATCAATATTCGCTCAGTAAAAATGAGCTATATTTAGAGAAGTGATGTAGAAAACCACATTCATTTTAACAAACCGGTATTTTTTCAGTAACTTCTAATCATTGAGAATTTTTGGTTTAATACATTTTTTTTTAGACTTTGTCCAAAGGACAAAGTCTAAAAAGACATCCAAAGGACTTTGTCCTTTGGATTTTGTCCAAAGGACAAAGTCCAAAGGACAAAATCTAAAGGACAGCGTGTTCATACTTTTTGTCCTTTGAACTTTTCCCTTTGGATTTTGTGCTTTGGACTTTGTCCAAAGGACAAATTCTAAGTAGCATTCATACTTTGTCCAAAGGAAAAAGTCCAAAGGACGTTTTGGCTTGTCCAAAGGACGTTTTGGCTTTTCTAAAATTGTCCTTTGGACAAAGTCCAAAGGACGTTTTGTCATAAGTATGAACCAGCCTTAATGGTATAACCCCAAAAAAGTGCAATTTCCACTAATTTCCACTAACGGTTCTCAAAATATGTACCTATGTTACCCATGTTTTAAGGGTATAATTCGTATTCGGAGCTATTTTTACTCAGGAGTTCCGTAATTTTCGGTTTTCTATATACTTTTATACATACATGGGCAAGTTGGTCCGGAGTGATGGGGGGGTTAAACCCCAAATTAGGGAGGGGGGTTAAAATCCGAGAAACGCAAAATACCCATATCTTTTTTGTTTTCTGGAGTGCATTTTACCCATATCGTTTTTCGATTTTGAAGAAAAAATAAGTTAAAAACGCTAATTTTAGGTCAAAAAGCCCTTTTTAATGTATTTTCGAGCTTTTTATTGCTTAAAACTATTATTTTGACCTCAAAACTCAAGTTTGAAGGCAGTTAGAAGTCATTTTAAAGACATTTTTTTTCTTCATTTTTCCAAAATTGGGGGAGGGGGTTAACCTTTTCTCCCCCCCCACTTCTGAGTGAGGATTTTTAAACCCCCTTCTCAGAATTTAGGAGGGGGTTAACCCCCCAACGCCCCCCCGTGCCCATGTATTGTTTTATACTATTCATTACCTCCCAACATGGTTTGCAACAAAACACCAGCTATTGATTGGATACACAATAGCACAGCGGCTTCTGGACATTCAGTGGTGATCGACCTATGAATTAAAAAAATATTGTTTAACTCATATAACTTTTTACACATAACTAACTATTGAAAATTATAATAAATAAAAAAAGTTTTAGTATTTTTGGGTATTGATTATGTTTTTTCATCAATTTTATTCTGTTAATTATGGTTGTCAGTTCTAAAAATCTCCCTAAATAAATTAAAAAAAATATCTTTAATGTCATTTTTGTGAAAGGAATTGCACGTGACCTTGGTTTTATAAATATGCTTTTCATTTTTTTACTACGAATCGATAAAAATCTATTGTCAAGCTGTGTGTAACCAAAATCCAAAATCTTGCGCCTTTGGCGACGTTATAAATAAACCTTGAATATTAGTTTCGGACACTATTTATAGTGCTCTCACAATTGTACTCAATTGACATCACCCAAGCTCCTTCGAACTTTCAGCAATTTGTTGAAAAATTGCTTTGCATTAGCTTTATTTATTTCTTTAAAGCGTTTCATTTTTAGTACGACCAAGAATACATAACAATCAAAATTGACTGGGGGGGGTTAAATTTTTGTCAAAGCGATACACGGATAGGGAAGAAATTTAATACACAGTGACACATTCTTTTTTATGTATTCTTGCTACGACATAAAAAATCACAATCAGTATAAAACTAGTTCAAGTCTTGTCTTGTAACCGGCGGCCTTTAAGATGCATCAGATGATCTTTGAATTTGCATATATGTCATGATTGACCCCACAATTTGTCAAATCACATAATTATTATTAATAGCGAAGAATGGATTATCAACCCATTCTTCGCTGCGGTTATATATATGTTCGTTAAAAAGACCAGCAAACTTAAGACCCGTGTTATTGGCTGTGCTTTACTGTAGCTTGCTAACTTTAAATCCCATTTACTTTTACCGCACAAATATTAAATCAAAAAAACATCGCTATCAATTGATTCTCCGTACAAGTTCTATCTATTTATGTTTTGAATTTCAAATCATTTTAATTTTCTTCAGCCAAGCTTTAAATGTTTTAAAAAAAATTTACATATACGTCATGATCGACCGCACAATTTGTCATATCACAAAATCGTGATTATCAATCAATTCTCCGTTGTCCAGTTGTATATCTGTTCCAAATGTCAACTTATACAGATTTTATTCGGTCAAGTTATAATTGTTTTAATTAAAATTTGCATATACGTCATGATCGACCGCACAATTTGTCAGATCACAAAATCGTGATTATCAATCGATTCTCCGTTGTCAGTTGTATCTATGTTTTGAATCTCAAGTCTTATAGATTTTATTTGGTTGAGTTATAATTGTTTTAAATAAAATTTGCATATACGTCATGATCGACTGCAAAATTTGTCAGATCACTAAATTGTGATTAACAATCGATTCTCCGTTGTCAATTGTATTTATGTTCTGAAATTCAAGTTATATAGATTTTATTTGGCCGAGTTATAATTGTTTTAAATAAAATTTGCATATACGTCATGATCAACCACACAGTTTGTCAGATCATAAAATCGTGATTATCAATCGATTCTCCACTGTCAGTTGTATCTATGTTCCAAATGTCAACTTATATAGATTTTATTCGGTCAAGTTATAATTGTTTTTAAAAAAATGTGCATATACGTCATGATCGAGTGCACAATTTGTCAGATCACAAAATCGTGGTTATCAATCGATTCTCCGTTGTCAGTTGTATCTACGTTATGAATTTCAAGTCATATAGATTTTATTTGGCTGAGTTATGATTGTTTTAAATAAAATTTGCATATACGTCATGATCAACCGCACAATTCGTCAGATCACAAAATCGTGATTATCAATCGATTCTCCACTGTCAGTTGTATCTATGTTCCAAATGTCAACTTGTATAGATTTTATTTGGTCAAGTTATAATTGTTTTTAAAAAAATGTGCATATACGTCATGATCGACTGCACAATTTGTCAGATCACAAAATCGTGATTATCAATCGATTCTCCGTTGTCAATTGTATCTACGTTATGAATTTCAAGTCATATAGATTTTATTTGGCTGAGTTATGATTGTTTTAAATAAAATTTGCATATACGTCATGATCAACCGCACAATTCGTCAGATCACAAAATCGTGATTATCAATCGATTCTCCGTTCATCATTGTATCTATGTTCCGAATTTCATGGCATATAAATTTTATTTGGCTGAGTTATATTTGTTTAAAATAAAATTTGCATATACGTCATGATCGACCACACAATTTTGCAGATCACAAAATTGTGATTCTTAATCAATTCTCCGTTGTCAGTTGTATCTATTTATGTTCTGAATTTCAAGTCAATAGATTTTATTTGGTCGAGTTATAATTGTTTTAAATAAAATTTGCATATACGTCATGATCGACCGCACAATTTGTCAGATCACTAAATCGTGATTATCAATCGATTCTCCGTTGTCAGTTGTATTTATGTTCTGAATTTCAAGTTATATAGATTTTATGTGGCCGAGTTATAATTGTTTTAAATAAAATTTGCATATACGTCATTATCGACCACACAGTTTGTCAGATCATAAAATCGTGATTATCAATCGATTCGCCGCTGTCAGTTGTATCTATGTTCCGAATTTCAAGCCACATATATTTTTTTCGACCGCGTTATAATTGTTGTAAATAAAATTTGCATATACGTCATGATCGACCACACAATTTTGCAGATCACAAAATTGTGATTCTGAATCAATCTTTCGTTTTCAGTTGTATCTATTTATGTTCTGAATTTCAAGTCAATAGATTTTATTTGGTCGATTTATAATTGTTTTAAATAAAATTTGCATATACATCTTGATCGACCGCAAAATTTGTCAGATCACTAAGTCGTGATTGTCAATCGATTCTCCGTTGTCAGTTGCATTTATGTTCTGAATTTCAAGTTATATAGATTTTATTTGGCCGAGTTATAATTGTTTTAATAAAATTTGCATATACGTCATGATCGACCACACAATTTTGCAGATCACAAAATCGTGATTCTTAATCAATTCTCCGTTGTCAGTTGTATCTATTTATGTTCTGAATTTCAAGTCAATAGATTTTATTTGGTTGAGTTATAATTATTTTGAATAAAATTTGCATACGTCATGATCTACCGCACAATTTGTCAGATTACAAAATCGGGATTATTAATTGATGCTCCATTGTCAGTTGTATTTATGTTCCAAATGTCAACTTATATAGAGTTGATTCGGCCAAGTGATAATTGTTTTAAATAAAATTTGCATATACGTCATGATCGACCGCACAATTTGTCAGATCACAAAATCGTGATTATCAATCGATTCTCCGCTGTTGGTTGTATTTATGTTCCGAATTTCAAGTCATATAGATTTTATTCGGCCGAGTTATAATTGTTTTAAATAAAATTTGCATATACGTCATGATCGACCGCACAATTTGTCAGATCACAAAATCGTGATTATCAATCAATTCTTAGTTGTCAGTTGTATCTATGTTCCGAATTTCAAGTCATATGGATTTTATTCAGCCGAGTTATAATTGTTTTAAATAAAATTTGCATACGTCATGATCGACCGCACAAATTGTCAGATCACAAATTCGTGACTATCAATCGATTCTCCGTTGTCAGTTCTATATATGTTTCAAATTTCAACTTATATAGAGGTGATTCGGCCGAGTTATTCAAAATCAAAGAAAGCGTTAGGAAGTTACTCACTTACTCACTCACTTACTAACTTACTTACTTACTCATCTAAAGATAATACCCGGCGGCCTACGGCCGCCGGAATTAATTTGATTCTGACTCATAAGCTTATACTATTGGTGTGTTTTAGTGCTGTAGAAAGTATTGATTTTGGATTATTTTAAGTAAAAGTAAAAGTAATTTGAAAAATTTTAATTTAAGTAAAGTAAGATTAAAAGTAATTTGTGGTTTTTTAATTTAAGTAAAGTAAAAGTAAAAGTAATGGTCAAAATTTTATTTAAGTAAAGTAAAAGTAAGACCAATTTTTTTAAGTAAAAGTAAGAGTAAAAGTATAATAAAAGAGCTAATAATTTTGAAACAGAGCAAAACAACTGTTTTTGGAGCTCTACAGCTCCGTTCTAAAGTTTTTTTTTGCTTATTTTATGTATAAATTGTCATTTTAATAACTTTTTTAGTTAAAATAAATGGTTTTAGCGTGTTGGCGGCTTAAAAAATTTTCTTCTGCCATTAACTTTACAACAAGCCCATAGGGAATCTACCCATTGAAATTACTTAAATTTTACTTAAATTAATTTAAGTATTTGCAGTAGAAAATCCGATTAAGAGTAAAAGTAAAAGTATTTGAAATTTCAAAAGTCGAGTAAAAGTAAAAGTAATCCAAAATCCGTTACTTTTATTAATTTAGGTAAAAGTAAAAGTAACTTTTTACAACACTAGTGTGTTTAACATATTAAAAGAATCAGTTACGACTTCTAGTATTTTATAACGAAGTTAAATCATTCTGACAACCGTTTTATATTGGTTGATTATTAAGAATATTATTTTTGTTGTCGAAAAATAAAGCGTAAATTGGTGAAACTACTGACAAAACATTACAAAATCCAAGTCGGTTGATTTAAGTTGCGTTATTTCAAAATCGATTGATTTAAGTTGCGTTAGTTCACACTTTGTATAAAATATAAAAGGCAAACCTTGCACCATATCCAATTGTTTGTTGTGTTTCTAATGAAAACAGAAACGCAGAAACAAAATCGTGCACCTAAAATAACAAATAGTCCTACAAAATGCTTTAAAAATTATTAAAAAAAAAACGATTTTACCTCGGCGTATTACAGAAAAAAGATAAAAACTAGACAAGGGGTTATTATTAAATATGTAATTCATACTCAGAGCAATTTGAGCGGTGTCCGGAAGAAATACCTTCTGCAAAATATCTTCCGGAAAAAATATCTTCTTTCAGCTGTAAATTAGTCAGTATTCATGAAAACTTTTAAAGCTTTTTTTTAACTTTTTTAACTTTTTTGTCGTTTTAGCTTGATTTTAAGATTTCGCTTAGGCTGAGGAAAAAAAAAGTTTTCTTTAGTTGAGAATTTAAAAGTCTTTCAGAAGATATTCTTTCCGAAGATATTTTGCAGAATGTTTTTTTTTTTCGGGAGCCGCGAGCCCTTAAGGCTGGTTCCTACTTATGACAAAACGTCCTTTGGACTTTGTCCAAAGGACAATTACAGCGTAAAAACGTCTTTTGGAATTTGTCCAAAGGACAAAATCCAAAGGACAATGTGTTCATACTTTTTGTCCTTTGGACTTTTCCCTTTGGATTTTGTCTATTGGACTTTGTCCAAAGGACAAATTCTAAGTAGCATTTATACTTCGTCCAAGGAAAAAGTCAAAAGGACGTTTTGGCTTTTCTAAAACTGTCCCTTGGACTTTGTCAAAAAGACGTTTTGTCGAACCAGCGTTTATGCGGCTATGTGCGTCACAATTAATAAAGTGAATGATTTTTCTAAATAGCAGAAATAAAAAAGAAAACGATTAAAAATAATAATAAAATTGAAAAAAATAAATAAAATTATAAATAAAAAATTAATTAAAACAATTTTCTTACCGATTTCATGCATGGTTTCTGGTTGGGGGACGGAGCTCCGACTATATCCCCGTGGGCGTAGGCGATGATATAGTACAAAATGGAGAAAAACGTCCAGGACAGCAGGAAACCCGCGAAAGCCAAAAAAAGCGTCCAACGCCAGCCTATTTCCAATAACGTGATGAAAAAGTCCCTGCAAAAACTTCCAACTAACGCCCAAATAATAAAAATATCGAGACACGTCAGATTTCAAAGACCCTCAAACCGTCGTTAGTACGGCAAAATGAGCCACAGTTCGTATAAAATATGTGTGCCTGTGACACATTTTAAATTTAAAATAGGACCTATTAACTACAGAATAAGTCACAGTCACGTGTATCTTATAATGACTGTGGCTCATTTTGCCGTAGTAACGACGATATTATTTGCCGCTAATAACATCTAAGGGCTGATTCATACTTATGACAAAACGTCCTTTGGACAAAGTCCAAAGGACAATTTTATAAAAGCCAAAACGTCCTTTGGACAAGCCAAAACGTCCTTTGGACTTTTGCCTTTGGACGAAGTATGAACGCTACTTAGAGTTTGTCCTTTGGACAAAGTCCAAAAGACAAAATCCAGAGGGAAAAATCCAAAGGACAAAAGTATGAACACGTTTTCCTTTGGATTTTGTCCTTTGGACTTTTTCTATTGGACTTTTCCCTTTGGACTTTTCCCTTTGGATTTTGTCCTTTGGACAAAGTCCAAAGGACAAAAGTCCTTTGGACTTTGTCAAAGGACGTTTTGTCATAAGTATGAACCAGCCCTAAGCCTATTTGTAAGATGACAAAAAAAGAATTGTGTTTTAGAGTTTTGGAGCCTACAATTTTTTGCGAGTTTATAAACTATTTTTATCGAATAAAACATCAATCTATTTGTAAACGGGACCTAAAAATAATAAAATTTCAACTTAAATCTTTTCAGATCTCATATTTTTGGTGGGTTTGCAAACTATGTGTCTTAATTATTGTACACATAAGCTTGTAAGAGTGATGTAAAAAACTATATTTTATTACTCTTGAAAAAAAAACTATATAATAAGTTTATTTGTAATCGGGATAGAATAAAAAATAAAATTTTACTTGAAACTTTTGAGCCCTCCAGTTTTCGGCGGGTTGAGGTGGGCAACCATGCTGTGTCCGTCTTTCCGTATAAGACGGGGTCTGTAAGTGTCTGTGCTGAGGGAATACCTTTTCCGTTGTCACCGCAAACTGACTAACCTAGCAGGAATTTTAAAGAAATTTTTAGAGCAATGAAGGTGATACAATTTTTATCCACTGTATTGTTTTCAACTTTGTTCTTGCAAGCTAAAACCTTTAAATTACACCATCCAAGGCTAGCTACGGCCAGTTTTGTAAGTCTTGTACCCCGAGTCAGCATATCCCGGTAAGGATGGGGGCCTCATTTGGGAAAAACCATTTTTACCTGCCTCCTGCCTCTCCATCGGAAATTTTGCTCCCTCCTACCTGCCTCCTACCTGCCTCCACCCTGCCTCCTACCTGCCTCCGAGTCAGTGTTAGCTGCCTCCTACCTGCCTCCTAACCTGTATATGCTTCAACATAGGAGGCAGGGCCACCTGCCTCCTACCTGCCTCCGAAGCAGTTTTGTCTGTCTCCACCCTGCCTCCTACCTGTCTCCATTATACCTTCTAGCTGCCTCTTCTGAGGCAGTTGTACCTGCCCGCTATATCTGCCTCCAGTCTTCCAGAGGCAGGTTCATGTACTTTTTAAACCGAAATTTAGCGTTTTCAGTAGTGGTATCATTAAGTTTCAAAAGATGATGTTATAGCAATTTGATAAATTTTAGAAGGGTCTAAAATTCTTAAATTTCTAATTTACTTACTTCTTATCTAGATCCGGAAAGGAATTTTTCAACAATTTATGAGGAGTATTCATGAAAAATAAGACTGTACTGTTGGGCAATAGTTTATTTACTCGACGTTTCAGAACCACAATGGTTTTTTTTCTTAAGAATGATGTTTTTTTTAACGTAAGTGGTTAAAAACCCATTTGCGGTTTTTATTCACTTACGTTAAAAAGTAATTCTTTTGAAGAGAAAACCCGTCCTGGTTCTGAAACTTCAAGTAAATAAACTATTGTTCTGAGGAAATTGCCCAACAGTGCAGTCTTATTTAATTACATTAGGTTATAGTGAACTCTCAGATAAAAAGACAATGAATCAAAGAACCACTCTCTGAATGCGAATGCGGGATGAAAATCCCCAGCCAAAAAGCTGAACCTTAAAAATAGTTGATTTTACTTTATTATTGCGATAAAAAGTAAGGATAAAACGTTTATTGAGTACATAAAGATAAGACGTTTCGGATTCAGCTGGATCCATCATCAGTTATACAATACATTTCTAAACTATAAATACGTTTTATCCTTACTTTTTATCGCAATAATAAAGTTTCGATTTCTCCATGGCAAATGTATTGCTGACTTTACTTTATTTATTATTTATCAAATCTTTAACTTTTTTGCGGTAACAACTATGTTAATAAAACCTTTTTTCTCGCTTTTTTTCTTTTTCGACGTTGCTGCCCTCTGTGGTGCTTTGAGTGCTGGATGTGGCGACAGCGAAAGAAATTTCCTCCTTTATTTTGGCCATTTATATTTTCAGGCGCACAGGCACGTCAGAAACGAGCTTAAGCCTACGCTTTAAGCTCAAGCGAAGCCTAAAAAACAACCTTAACTTTATAAAATAGCTGCGCGGAGAAAGTTTAGATTGTTTTTAGGCTTTGCTAAGGGCTGGTTCATACTTATGACAAAACGTCCTTTGGACAAAGTCCAAAGGACAATTTTATAAAAGCCAAAACGTCCTTTGGACAAGCCAAAACGTCCTTTGGACTTTTTCCTTTGGACGAAGTATGAACGCTACTTAGAAATTGTCCTTTGGACAAAGTCCAAAGGACAAAATCCAAAGGGAAAAGTCCAAAGGACAAAAGTATTAATACGTTGTCCTTTGGATTTTGTCCTTTGGACTTTTCCCTTTGGACTTTTCCCTTTGGACTTTTTCCTTTGGATTTTGTCCTTTGGACGTTTTGTCATAAGTATGAACCAGCCCTTAGGCTTAGAAACGCGTAGTATTGCCTCGTTTCTGGTGCGCCTGAATATTCCTGTGCGCCTAGTGCGCCTAAAAATATAAATTACCTTGATTTTGGCCATTTGTTTCATTCTGAAGCTGGTAAATTTCCCCACCGTGGTTTAAGGTAGAAGACCAAATTTAAGTCTTTTTTCTTTTTCTAATATTTTTCTATTTCAACCTTAATAAAGGTAATTTGACCGTCTAATTTAGTTTTCAACGTCCACTTTTTAAGAAAAATCTTTTTTCGTCCACCGTCATCAAATAATACTAATGAAATACATGTGAAAAATACCATGGTAAAAATATTCATTTTGTTATTTTCGAATTAGTGTATCTTGAATAATGCACTCTTTTTAACAAAAAAAAACTATAAATTTATTTAATAAACCAATTTTTTTCTATGTAAAAACAGAGTCTCGTGGTGGTTGAAAGCGTATTTTTTTGGTGAGATATGTGCTAACCTGCTAACGCTCTGACCACTCGGCCACTGATATATATGACGGATTTCACATAAAAGCCCCTTCACCTCAGAATTTTTTTAGCTTTAAAATGTCATATAGTATTCGTGATCACGCCATATATGGTTTGCTCCGTGGGATAGGTTGTCGGAGGAGCAACGGCAAAACAGGGCTTCAAAATGAAGGTGGGAATATGGCTAAAAGAATGCCGCGCGGGCGGGTTATTAGACTTAAATGCGGGCGTCCCTTTATGCGTGGCGCCCTTTGATGCGCAGGGGATTCCTTCCGTTTAGATCAATGGATTTTGACCAGGGTGTTTTGAATGGCCGGTTTAGTTTGGTAGTTTTCGATGTCAAGTCGTAAAATTAAAATTTAAACTAAAAAATTGATTGATACACATTTTAATAAAAGTTTGAAAAGATTTAAGTAGAAGTCCGAACAATAGTTTGGATTGGGAACCGCAATATTTCGATTAATATTGCACCAATCTTAACGATCAAGGTATCAAATTAGAGTAGAAAGTAGCTTTTTTCTTTGAGTGCATATTTTGTAACGTAAATTGTTATACCCATTGGGCAATTTTTCACGTACAGAATTGTCGAAAAACGGTCACATATTCTGAACTTTGAATTCTGAATTCTGAATTGGAGGGTCACATATTCTGAACCACTGGAGATATTTAAAAAAAAATTGGGCTATTGGAGCAGGGAGGGATAAGGTTTTCACAAAAATTATCAAAATCGAAGACAAAAAGTTTTAAGCACGTAAAAACAGTTATCCAGAAATAACTTCTTAAACCCGCGTTAGAATACCGGCCCTGAATTAGTTTTTTAATTCA
>JASAMX010001705.1:0-17639 GCA_030248175.1 Microlaimidae sp. YZB2_3 | reverse complement strand
GAATTAGAATCGCAGGTTTTATACTATACTATACTATACTAGAATTAAAATTTAATTCTAGTAGGCATCCCTGGATCTTCCCCCCTATTTTTCTTCCCCCTGGAAGATTTATACTAGTGTGCCCTAGAATAGATCTTCCTCCCGGAAGATTTATTCTGGTGCGCTTTAGAATAGATCTTCCCCGGAAGATTTATTCTGGTTTACGCCAGAATAGATCTTCCCCCCTCAAAATAGTTATTCCCCCCGAAAGATCTATTCTGGTTAAATCACTAGAAATCTTCCCCCCTTAAATATTTGCATAAATTTATAACATGATATGCGAGATTTTGTTTGGGAAAATTTTAAAAACATCATTTTTGACACAGAATGTTAAAATGTTACATTTAGAAAAAAATAGTTTGTATTTTGTATTTTAATAAAAATAAACTTTAACTTTAATTGTTATTAATTCCAACAATAATTAGCATTGACATTAATAAGTAACTATTATTTAGTCGTTTTTCGGAGATAAAAACATTTGCAATAAGATAAGAACATTTGCATTAGTTCGTTTTGTTTGAGTGCATAAAATATATGCTATAATTAAATAAACTGAATGTTTTTTTTAGAAAATTAATATCTCAAAATAAAGGCTTTTTCTTTTAATTTTATCAATTTTTAAAACAAAGTATAGCAAAAAAACATGAAAAAGTGACACCAGTTTAGTTTCTTTCCAATTTGATTCATTGTTTACCTTCAGTTTTTACTTTTTATTAAAACATAATAATATAGACAAATAAGTAAAATAAAAACAAATGAAATCTCAAATATGTGTACCCATAAGTTTTTAGTTTTTTTTTAATTAAAAATTTAATATAAAAAAATCTTCTTCATATTCAGCAGTTAATTCAACATTAAACAGGTTTAAAGTTTGTTTTTTTGGTTGTTTAGGTTGATTTTTAGGTTTTGCTTAGGCTTAGGAAAAAGTTTTTTCTCTTTAATCAGGAAGTGATTTTTTTTGGCAGATATGCCGAATTTATTTTTTCTCGCGCCGCCAAAATTTTTCTTCGAATTTTAACTTTTTTCATATGTTGCTTAATATTTTAAACGGTTAATAATTTGATATTAGGCTTTCTGCTTAAGGCTTGTTTAGGGTTCACATTTCAGCTTATACGATCGAAATTTTTACTTTAAGTAAAACTTTGAAACGCTGTTTATTTAAAAAAGGCAGATTTTTTTTAAATACTCCGGACATCTCAAATGTTTTATTAGAATAACATTTATTTTTTTAGTGTTTATCACTAATTCTTTGATCTGAAACCTCGAGTATTTTTTATGAATTTTTTGATTAAAAGAAAAAAACGTAATGACGTGAAAAATAGAAAAAAATGGATGTTGTTTTTTATGCATAAGTATGCATAAAAATTTTTGCAATTTTTATGCATACGTATGCATAAAAATTGCAAAAAATGCATACGTATGCATATACTTTCCGGAAAAATGCATACGTATGCATATATAAATTAAAATATGCATACGTACAATTGTATGCATATTTTGGAAATTGAAAAAAAATAAAAAAATATGCATATGTATGCATATTTTGCAACTTTTATGCATACGTATGCATTTTTCCGGAAAGTATATGCATGCATACGTATGCATAAAAGTTTCAAAAAAAATGCATACGTATGCATATACTTTGCGAGAAAATGCATGCGTATGCATATTACTAAAAAAATATGCATACCTATGCACATGAATTTACGCATGCGTATGCATTACATATGCATATAAACAAATGCATACGTATGCATTTACGTTGGATTCACACATAGCCCGTATAATTTGTTCTTCATTTCTCATTATCTTCTTTTCATTATTAATTAAAATTCATGTATTGTTGACAATTAAATATTTTTGGGTTTAAAAGCACATTTGTTTGCCTTGTTTTAAATGATCAACATGTGTTCAAGAAAATTCCTAAGCTAGTATGGCCTAAAAAAGGCAAGAAGTTATTTTTTACATTTCTACTGCTAAAATCTATTTTTGCAAAAGTTATTTTTTCCAAAGATTTTATCAAAAAAACTCAATTATTTTAATCAAGAGTCGATGAAAGGAGTTTAATTATAAAAATGACAGCAAAAACTGCAATTCGCTTCGTATTTTTGTACAAAAGTTTTAGAAAATAATAACTTTTTGGCGTTCTAATTTCACTCAAGATTGTTTAATATTAATTCATTAGTTTTTTTCAAAGGCAGGGTTTCGAAGCTCCAGAGATTCGGAGATAGCTTCAAACATTATCCTTGTTTCAATTAAAAAGCCATGGTAAAATAATCTTTAAAAATTTCGTGTTTTAGTACGTTTTTTGATTTGGAGACAATTCGCTCCCGGACAATTTGCTTCCGGGACAATTCGCTCCCTGACAATTCGCTCCCGGACAATTTGCTCCCGGGACAATTCGCTCCCTGGACAATTTGCTCCGGGAAAATTCGCTCCTGGGACAATTCGCTCCCTGAGAAAATCAATTGTTGGATAAATTGTAGGAGGGACAATTCGCTCCCGGGAGTTTTATAAACGCAATTTTTATTAAACCTACTTCATTGGGGGACAATTCGCTCCCTGAACATCTTACTTCTAAGAAATGCATCGCTCATCTCCTCGCTCGCAAGGTTTTTTAAGCGCAACTTGTATAAAGCCTTTTTATGGACAATTTTTTTCTAAAAAATTAGCTCCCGGAATAAATTACAGACGAATTTTGTTAAATCGTTCTTTTTTATTTAACTGAGTAACTAAAGGTTATGCTTTTTGTTAATATTAAATAGTTAGTCCGCAGTGGTGTCCGGAAATTTCGTCTTTTACATCTCGTCTTTCAACATCTTGTCTTCGGAAAACTAGTCTTTTAACCATCTCGTCTTCGGAAAACTCGTCCTTTGGATGCGATTTTGTTAACATACTTTAAAAAATGCGAATTTTTACCCCAGTGATTAAATTTTCTTTGATTTTTGGGTTTTGCTTAGGAAAAAATAAGGCTTTTACTCATCAGTTCAAAAAGCATCATTAAATACAAATTTACCATGATAAAGTTTTGCTTGATTTTTAGGTTTTGCTTAGGCTTAGGTTGTTTTTTGAATAAATCATTTAATAAAAGTTTATCATGATAAAAATTTTGCTCTACAAGCCATGCATACTGCATTTTCTTTGAATTATTAATTTATATTAATTCATTTAATTTTAATTATAAATTGAAATATTATTTAATGTGTTTTCTCATATTTTTAATGTTGCTTATTTGCCTTTTAAAGAAGTTGTTTTGGTTAGTTATGGAATATAAAAAATTGTTAAATGGATATAATAACAGTTTTTATAAAAATATATAATGGACCTACCTAACATAACAAAAACTGGGTCGGCGATCCCACCACAAAACAAAGTTCCTCTCAAATTAAAAGCATTTTGTTGTATTATTTTTTAAACTCGAAATATTATATACAAATAAAACATCTACTTGGAAAATTTTAACGGTCGTTTTGTATTTAATTAAGCATTGCAAAATGTTTTTTTTTCTGATTAACCAAAAAATACATATGAGAAACCTTAGCTACGCTTCATATAGCTCTAAATAATGGTCAAAAGTTAACAAAAATACTCGAAATTGGTTTACATAGTTTTTTAATCTCGTTTCTGAAAAAATTTGGTAAAAATCATTGGTTTCATAACAAATTCTGATTTCACCGTAGGACCGCGGAACCAAATGTTTGTAATGCTAGGTTTGCTAAAATTGCCAAATCATTTACTGCTCAAAAAAGATAACTAAAGAGATAATTTAACAGAGTACAAAAGAATGAATAAAAATCTATTTCAAATTATCTTTAACTTAGGATGGTAAAATTTTTAAAATCATTTTGTCTAGTTTATTTGGTCTAATTGGTTTGTAGGCTTTTTAATGCTGTAAAAATAATGTTTTTCTCAACGTTGCATTGCAATAGTAGAATTGCAAACGCATTCTTTCAGGACCGTCGTGTCGTACCTTTAGCCTACTGGGATCATCATCATACGTAGGCAGCCTACCGGATTTTTTTTGGGGGATATACCCGACCCCCAAAATTTAGGGGGGGGGGTGTCCCAAAATGTTTTTTGGGGTATTCCAACATCTTATTTTAGCGTTTTTAGTATTGGGACCCCCCAAATTTGGGGGAGGGGGTGTCTGGGGTACTCCCAAATTTTAAGGGGGGGGGGAGGTGGTGTCGGCTATAATCAGGAATTTTTTTTGGGGGGTGGGAGAACCCCCAATCTCCCTGCCCACCTATGCCTGGGACCGTCGTTTCGCGGGACCGTCGTGTCTCGGGATCGTTGTGTCGGGCTCCTATTATTTTATTTGGCAATTTCAAGATTTTATGGAGCAAACACCCCGCTCATTTTTGATTGCAACAATGTCATGCTAAGAAGTCATTAATCATATTATTATTATCATAACACAGATCATTATAGTATAAGTTAAGATGGAAAAAATACATCAGAAAATACTACAAAATATATTTTTTAAAATAAAATTAACAAAAACAGCAAACCAAAAACAATTACACTTTTCTCCTAATACGCTAGTCACAGTCAGTAGTCCCAAGATTTTTTAGAGCTGTTGGTTTATTGATAATAGTCTTTTGAATTCCCAATATTAAGTTTTAAGGATTTTTGCTCTTTTTTTTCAATTTTCTAGAATTATAATATAGAAGTTTCTGCCTGGTTTTTTTTCACTAGCCCGTTTCTCTCAAGTCCTCTATCTAGAATCGGGGAAAGAGCATACATGGGCAAATTGGTCCGGAGTGGGGGGGGGTTAAACCCCAAATTAGCGGGGGGTGGGGGGTTAAGATCCGAGAAACGCAAAATACCTATAATGTTTTTCGATTTTAAAGAAAAAATAGGTAAGAACGCTAATTTTAGGTCAAAACCCCCTTTTTGAGCTTTTTACTGTTTAAAACATTCATATTGACATGAAAACTTAAGTTTGGAGCAGACATGAGCATGGACTAGCAAGCTAGGGGGTGGCTACCCGGGTAATGGCCCTTTGAAAGCTAGGAGGGGGGTCCAGGGGGGGGTCCGTACCCCTTCTAGCTTTTTAGAGGGGGGGGTCGACCCGGGGTAGACCAGTTAGAAATCCAGAGGGGGATCAGAGGGGATCCGCTTTCCAAACAAAGCCACATTAAATCATTTATTTAGGTTATTTAGCTCTAATATAGAATTTTTATACTAAAATAGGTTATTTATGTAAATTAAGAGTACGAAAGTACGGTTTTTTACTACAAAACCGTGTTTGTGACAGTAAATTTTGCCTAAATTAATACCAAAAATTTGGCTCAGAAGGGGGGTCAATTTAGAATTCCAGAGAGGGCAGGGTGTCAAAATTTAAAAATTTTGGGGGGAGGTCCCCCTAGATTTTTTTCTACGGGGGGTCCGAAATTTCGAGGCTAAGGGGGGTGGACCCCACTCCCCACCCCATCCTATGCTCATGTATGGTTTGGGAGCAGTTAGAAGTCATTTTAAAAACTTTTTTTCTTCATTTTCCTAAAATTGGAGGGTTAACCTTTTCTGCCCTAACTTCTGATGAGTGGGGCGGGGGTGGGGGAGTTAAACCCCCTTCTCAGAACTTTTTTTGGAGGGAGGGTTAACACCCTGTGCCAATGTATTGGAAAGAGACTACCTAATTTTTCCCCCATGTGTGGTAGGAAACAAAAACAAAAGCTAAACAGACCAAAGTCACGAAAGAATAATATACGTAGGGTTTGACTGAAAATTGCGTTCGCAACTGTCGACGCACATTAATTTTTTGTTGGAAAACTGCGCAAATTGCTGAACGTAAACTATTACTAAAATAAATATCATACGGAACGACCAATCAGCTGCGTGCCAACCATACTTTGCTTATGGAAACTATTTCTTATGTGACTTTGGTCGATTAAATTTTAATTTTCATGAGGGAGCTACCCGCTAGCGCTTTTTCAAAGTTTTATTTTTTCTATTTTTAACAGGACAGGTCCTAAAAAATTATATAAATTATTTAATATATTAACTGTATTAACCCAACTATTTATTTTTCGTATAGACAAAAATAATATAATATTTCATTTGCAACAAGTGTTTCAAGATTTTCTGAACGAAAAAATAATTACAACACAGAGCTCAATGAAACTATAAGATTGTGACGCTTAAAAGTCGGACGCCGAATAAATTCGTTTCTAAATAAGAAATTTCTATTTTATTTCGTCGTTACTATGACACAAAGAGTCGGAATCGTCGTAAAATACTAGTAACTTTGACTTTTTTGTATGCTTTAACACAAAGATATTGTAAGGAGTATAAGTCAGAGTCAGGTTGATTTTACACTGACTGTGATTCTTTGTGTCGTGGTCTTTTTTTAAAATAGAAAACCAAAAACCATAAGCCGTTTTAAATTTTCGACCAAAAACAAACACGAACCAGCAATCTCCAGAATGACGGCTACAGTTAGCGCTACACTGTTGCTCGACAAAGCTACTATTATAACTCGTCTTTATACAGCATCCGACTTCTAAAGCATCACCACAACGGGTTGTTGCACTATAGTACAATAATAATCATATTATTTCCTTCTTCAACCGCTGTATTTGCAGAGATGGGCCAGACTATATAGCTTGATGTCGCTGCTGTCCGTTTTGACCACGCCTTCTTGTCCGTCTATTGACAACAGACTACCCGTGGTCTCTCGGTCGTCTCCTACTATCACTTTCACCTGAAACATTCTTACAATTTATTATTATTATCAATAGAAACAACACTGAAAAAATAGAACTAAATAGAGTAAAAAGTCGATTTATAATTATAAAATAGAGGAATCCGCAATCATAAAGCTCGATTAACTTCAATATTAAGAAAAAAAGTTACCCGCTTATTGACTACGCGGAAAATATTGACCAATCACATTAGTCTATAACAACGAAAGCAGATTCTATGGCGTTCTGATAGCCAATAAGCAACTATATTAACTTTTTTTTCTTAGTCCTTGACTAATCTCGCTGCCTGAATGCGGTTCAGGGCATACATGGGCAAATTGGTCTGGACGGAGTGGGGGGGGTTTAAACCCCAAACGAGGGTGGGGTTAAAATCCGAGAAACGCAAAATACCCATATCGTTTTTTTTTGGAGTGCATTTTACCCATATCGTTTTTCGATTTTGAAGGAAAAAAACGTATTTAAAAACGCTAATTGCTAATTTAAAAAAAAATTTAAAAAAACGCTAATAGGTAAAAAACGCTAATTTTAGGTCAAAAAGCCCTTTTTATAGCATTTTTGAGTTTTTATTGCTTAAAACATTCATTTTGACCTCAAAACTTAAGTTTGGAGGCAGTTAGAAGTCATTTTAAAGACATTTTTTTCTTTATTTTTCCGAAATTGGGGGGGTTAACCTTTTCTACCCCCACTTCTGAGTGGGGGTGGTTAAACTCCCCTTCTCATGTATGCCATGTATGGTTCAGGATGTTATTTTTATTTCGAACTCTTTTGATCTCGTTTTCTACATGCATAGATCCCTGTTTTTTTATCCTGGCCAGCTTAGACTACTTACTTTATGGGAGAAAAAACAGTTTGAAAAAAGCAGTTAGAAATAGCATGTTAATAATAAGATGGCAGTTGGCAGGGTAGATGAGGCTGGATATTTCTCTTTTTTTGCTTTAAAATTTAGGAGAGGCCTCCTTTTTTACTAAAGATTGTAAGAATAGAAAGTTTTTAAAATGACTTACTACGACTTATTTTGCTGACAAACAAAATCTAAGCAGCGTTGACGAAGTTTTGTGTTTACTTTATTTAGATAACGCTGAAAATGATTCTCTCCTTCTGGGTGGAAGAATTTTCATATTTTTACTGTTTCTTGCTCAAACCGTTGAAAAATGTCGAAGATTATTTTGCATCGGGTTTTATTTAAAAATAAACTCGGCATTTCAAATAAAAATGAAGAATGATATAGTGGAAATGATTAACTGGGGAAAATGCACTCCAGAAAAAACCGACGTTGTAAGAAAATTTTCTTTGAATTTTAACTATCTCCCAAAACAAACCCAGGATTGATTATTGTACTTTTATTGTATTAATTATTTCGGATTCTACAAAATCTTCTATATTTCAGTAGTTAAGTAAACACGTAAAATCACCAGTGTTTATTTATTTTATTTATTAATGTATTTTGCATGAAGCAGGATACGCAAGGCCGATGTTAAACAGCACTAACTACGCAACCATAGATGAACAAGGGGGAGGTAGGGTGGGGTCCACCTCCCTAGCCTCGAAATTTTGCTTCCCCCCCTCTAGAAAAAAATCCAGGGGACCCCCCCTCCCCCCAAATTTTCGAATTTTTTACCCCTGACCTCTTTCTAGATTTTGAAATCTGACCCCCCCCCCCCCCACCCCTCTTGAGAAAATTTTAAGTACTTTTTTTATACTAAATTTCTTTCCAAAAACGAAACGTGAATTTTTAACACAAATTCATGTTTTTACACCTTTTTTATGCCTAAATATCGCTTTTTATTCAATAAAATGTAGTATTATCTTATAAAAAAACTATTATTAAACATTTAATGGTTTAAAAGTATTTTGTTTCGGAAATTGGACCCCACCTGACCCCCCCGCTTCCCCTAGGTTTCAAAATTTTCCACCCCGGGTTGACCCCCCTAGAAAGCTAGAGGGGGGTTCGACCCCCCTAGATTTTGAAATTTCATTTACCCGGGCTAAACACCCCCCCCCCCAGCTTTTTGACCGTGTTCATCTATGTACGCAACCAAATACTACATAACAATATTAACACAATATTAATGTTTTAATATTAATGTTATCACTATGCAGCTTGTCTCAGTCGGGACTCGATCCAGGGCGAGGACCTTCATTTTTAAGGTTCCTGCTGCAAGACGTGAGTTCCGCCACTACACCACAACCTCGACAAATATATTACCTTATCGTTCACTTGTGGCTTGACCGGCTCCAAATGTTCCGCATATATGCTAACACAGCGGTCCGGTTCCGGAAAGTAGATACTGCAGACACCCCCCTAAAATACCACGTTTAAACTTTTAAACACGATTTCTGGAACAATATTGATTTATTATATTTATTATAGGCACCTTGCACTGGAACTCAGTTTATACATGAAGTATGCAATAAACATAGCGAGTCACCATAATGGATAATTACCGTATCTCCTACTTATCTTTTGTAGTATGCAGATCAACCCTCAAAAGCGCGCGAAATTTCGATCGGTTGATCTGCATACTACAAAAGATAAGTAGGAGATACGGTAATTATCCATTATGGTGACTTGCTATGTTTATTGCATACTTCATGTATAAACCGAGTTCCAGTGCAAGGTGCCTATAAATTTAATTATGATAAAAGAAGGAAAAAGTGACCGATATATAAAATGAGGGATTCCGGGGAGTAATACTAATGCAAGAGGGGAAGAGTGGAAAGAAAGGGGGAGCTAGTCGAGGAGCGTGCCGGACGGTTCAGACCAGTTTTGATGGAAATACTGGTTGGTGGCAACGAACAACAATTATAATAAGCAGAAACAACCTTCTAAATCACAATTAATAAGGCATTATTCAGACGGTTAAGAACGGATTTGTGCGTTTAAAAAATAATAAATTGTATTACAAGTTGTTTAATTGCTAATCTATTGTCTTTTTATATAGTTTTTATAAATCCATAAATTAATGGCTAGACCACTTGGTAGAGAAAAATCATCCTACAAAACCAAAAACAAAATCACAAACACTTTAGACTACAAACTACCTGTACGCTCTTAATGACCCCCTGCATGTCCACCATTTGGTTGTCGTCGTAAGTATCCCGCACTTTGACTTCGATGTCTGTACTCGTCCAGTCCATTGCCCCTCCGTCTGCTAAAAATAAATAATTTTAGGTAATAAAATAAATTAGTATTGATTTTAATAAGTAATAATCAATATTATTTTTTTATTTTTTATTTGGTACTAATTTAAAACAAATAAAACATTTTCTTATTCAACAAAATGTGAACCCCGTTTTGGAACAGATTCCGGTATGTCTCAAACCACATCTCCGAATATTTAAAATCACCTCACCTGACCTCGTAAATTCTTTCAAAACTCCTAAACCAATTTTGCCGTTAATCAATTCTTTTGGTAGCGAGCAAAAAATACTTTTTAAAAACGTATACACAAAACGTTTCTTGAATATAGAATTTTTTTTCTTCAAAACTTAATCTTTCATCCAATATTGCTAGTGGCCAAATATTGATTCCTTTTTGTCTTAATTTTTCAATTTTGACAAAAATATAGAATTTATTTATTTGCCATTTTGTTCGCTAAAAAAATCAAAATTTATTGTAATATTTTATACCAACGGGGATTCTTTTGGATGAAAAACCCATAGATTAAAAATTTGACATTGACATCACAGTTTTTGTGAATATTACTCACCCCCCAAAATTTTTTACCACCTTCAGCAGCCAAAAGGTAAAAAATTTTGTAGTAATAAAAAAGGACAAAAATCAAAAAAAGCGGAGTCCCAACCACTGCAAAAATTTTAATAACAAAAACGCAGACATACACACACATCCACCACCACCAGGGCACTAAAATCACAAAGTTTTCAGTTATTTTTCTCTCATTATAAGTCCAAGCAACACAAGTGTATAAAACATATTTATACTCTATAAATACGTACAATATCAACGGAATGTGAAAGACATTATTTAAAAGGCGACATTTCCAGAAGCCATCTCTGAATATGTGTGTTTGTGCGTGCTTGCGTCCGTGTTGTATGCGTGAGCGTGTGCGCGTCGCGTGTGCATGTGTGTGTGTGTGTGTGTGTGTGTGTGTGTGTGTGTGTGTGTGTGTGTGTGTGTGTGTGTGTGTGTGTGTGTGTGTGTGTGTGTGTGTGTGTGTGTGTGTGTGTGTGTGTGTGTGTGTGTGTGTGTGTCTGTGTGTGTGTGTGTGTGTGTATGTGTATGTGTGTGTGTGTGTGTGTGTGTGTGTGTGTGTGTGTGTGTATGTGTGTGTATGTGTTTTGTGTGTGTGTGTGTGTGTGTGTGTGTGTGTGTGTGTGTGTGTGTGTGTGTGTGTGTGTGTGTGTGTGTGTGTGTGTGTGTGTGTGTGTGTGTGTGTGTGTGTGTGTGTGTGAGGTGTGTGTGTGTGTCTTTGTGTGTGTGTGTGTGTGTGTGTGTGTGTGTTTTTTGATCAATTTTGATCAAATGTTGTTTATTTTTGAGCAATCAATATTGAAGGAGGAACATTCATCGGTATAGATTTTAAGATGGGAACGTTTGAATAATAATAAGAAAAAGATAACTATAAATAAAAATACCCGAGTTTACTAAGCGCTGCGCCAAGGCTAAATAAACCATTGGCGCTACTGCGCCACTCATGATTTGTAAATATGTTTATGCAAAAAAACTTTGATACAACTTTTTTATTATTTATGTTTGTAACATGAAACAGAATTTAAAATATATAATGAAGCAATTCATTGTAATTCACGCTTCCCAATAATTATGGTTGAATTATATCTGGCTGACGCTGAAAATTAGAATGCAGACATGAAGGGACCAATTAAAATTGTGCGGTAATGACGTTTAAAAAAAAACAAATAAGAACACAGGATTTTTTTTAATTCCACCTTTTCACAAAATATACAAAAATTAACCAACTTTAGCCCTTAAAAAATTGGCATTTAGGTTCCAAATTAAATAATTTGATAAATAATTATAAAAATACAGTTGTTAATATTTGTTATTAATCCGCTTTAGTAAAAAATTTTGAATGTTTTTGTTGTTAAATAGTCGATTCATTACTGAAAATATCGCGGTCAGCTAGATTTTATTTGCCCATAGAAATACTGAAAATTTAAATTCACTTAAGCGTTTAATAGTACAGAAAAATCATTGATTGTAGTGTTAGATTGATAATTTTTTTCATTATGATACTTCAAGCTACTTATTACGCGGCCATAGTTTAAAATAAAAACTTATGGTTATAATAAACTTGATTGTAGAAAATATCTTTTTGCCGATCGAGTAGTGTCTGTATGGAATTTATTGCCAAACTATGTTGTATCAGCAAGTAGCTTGAATAATTTTAAAATATTATTAAACACCACTAGTATATCAAAATATTGTAAAATATCTTAAAGTTTTTTTGACCTTATTGTATTTATAATTCTCTTGTATTTTGTTATTGGGTTTTATTTTCTGTTAATGTATGCATTGATTGGTAGGTTTGTTAGTGTAATTTATACCTTTAACTTCCTTCTTGTCGGTTTTTTTAATATTACCTGACTAAATAGCAAAATACAGGAAGCTTGTGTTTTAAAAAGTACGTATACAAAATCGCATATAAAAGACGAGTTTTCCGAAGACGATATGTTTAAAAGACGAGTTTCCGAAGACGAGTTGTAGAAAACGAGATGTTGAAAGACGTTATTTAAAAGGCGACATTTCCGGGAGCCGTCTATTTGAATATGTGTGTTTGTGCGTGCTTGCGTCCGTGTTGTATGCGTGAGCGTGTGCGCGTCGCGTGTGCATGTGTGTGTGTGTGTGTGTGTGTGTGTGTGTGTGTGTGTGTGTGTGTGTGTGTGTGTGTGTGTGTGTGTGTGTGTGTGTGTGTGTGTGTGTGTGTGTGTGTGTGTGTGTGTGTGTGTGTGTGTGTGTGTGTGTGTGTGTGTGTGTGTGTGTGTGTGTGTGTGTGTGTTTTTTTTGTGTGTGTGTGTGTGTGTGTGTGTGTGTGTGTGTGTTTGTGTGTTTGTTTGTGTGTGTGTGTGTGTGTGTGTGTGTTTTGTGTGTGTGTGTGTGTGTGTGTGTGTGTGTGTGTGTGTGTGTGTGTGTGTGTGTGTGTGTGTGTGTGTGTGTGTGTGTGTGTGTGTGTGTGTGTGTGTGTGTGTGTGTGTGTGTGTGTGTGTGTGTGTGTGTGTGTGTGTGTGTTTGTGTGTGTTTCTGATCAATTTTGATCAAATGTTGTTTATTTTTGAGCAATCAATATTGAAGGAGGAACATTCATCGGTATAGATTTTAAGATGGGAACGTTTGAATAATAATAAGAAGAAAAAGATGACTCTGAATCAGAATACCAGAATTTACTAACGTGCGCCGCAAGGCTAAATCAACCGTTGGCGCTACTGCACCACTCATGATTTGTAAATATGTTTATGCAAAAAAACTTTGATACAACTTTTTTATTATTTATGTTTGTAACATGAAACAGAATTTAAAATATATCCTGATATCGCCAGTAAATATATAGAAAAGCATTATTTATAGTGGTTTTTCGTCAAAAGCGTTTTTATTTTGCGTGATTTTTAAGCCCACAGCGACCAATAAATAATTAAACAAAAAGCACCCACGCAGAAAATTTTATTGATGAACGCTTGATATTAGGTTTACTTCCGATTTGTGCAATTAAAACCACTTTTGTTTTACATAATAAGAGTCAAATGCTTTAGATATTCATAAAAGTTTGTATTAAAATTTTTTTAATCTTTTTGTGTAAATAATAAAAACCAAAACCCTAATTAGATCTTATCAATTTAAATTTTACCGATAATAATGCTTTCTAGCTGTTGCAGTTTCTTGCAAGTCCCTCAGAAAAGAAAAACCACACCCGATATAAAATGCACTCTTGAAACACTGCCTATATCGCGTAAATGATTCTACTATGTACATACAAAGGTGTTTTTGCTTATCTTTCATATTATATTATCAATTGTATTGAAATACTATTAAGTGCTTGCTTTTAATAATTCCTGGTTAAATTCTTAATAATTAAAGTTTTTTAAGGGGAAATATTTAACAAAATAAAACAAATTCTTATTTTTGATGAGGATTGATTTTTGTTCATATGGTTTTCGTGATAATAAACAATTAGAACAACCAGAAAAATAAACAGACTACAAAACAACCAAATAAAGATAGTGCTACCCACTATAACACCTATTTGTTGAATTTTTTTGTTTTATCTGTATATTATGATTTCTTTTTTAATTTATAAAGGAAAATACATCGCAAAATTATTAATACTTTTTTATTTGAGAATTTTTAAAATAAAAAAAAAACTATATTTGCTTATTTCAAAACTCCAAAAATAACAATTTATAATTTACCAAATTTAATTTATAATTTACCAAAGTCACGTTATGCATTACATAACAATAATGCTATGCATTACAAAAATTTTTATGCATAACAATTTTTGTTATGCATAACACTTTTGCGATTAAAAACGTTTGATTCACTGTAATATTGTTGTTTTGTTTAGACGGTAAAATTTTTTATAATATTAGTGGCTCTCACGACTTAACCTTTCTTAAGTAGTCATTTGTTTTCCAAGATTTTTCGTTTTTTGAACGATAAATATTACATGTAAAAATGGTTTAATACTATTTTTATGTAAAAACAATTTAAATAATTGTTTTAAATTTTTTTTTGTAAAGTCTGGGGTTTTAAAAAAGTTTTTTGAAGCAGTAGACGTAACCCACAAGGAAATATAATTCACAAAATTACGAAGAAATCAATTGCAAATTCTTGTTTTTTTCAAATCTCTTCTTTCTTGCTGTGCATATTCTTTCATACTTCTTTCTTGCTGTGCATATTCTTTCATAGTTTTAACCGTTTTTATTTTAGTGGATTAGTTTTTTCGTGGTTGCATTTTTCGATGGTGTTTTTTGCTCGGAACCGTACTAATTTTTTCTATTTTATTTATATGCCTCATTTCTTATTCAAGTTGTTCCATATTTTTTTCAAATTTTGGCGTTCTTATTTATTTTTTGTATTTATTTAAGTTTTTTTAAACTTTAAAATTTAAAGAAAGCATAAAAGTAGAAAGCATGATTTTTTCAATTTTGTTCTACACGGCCAATTTAAATTTGCCTTATCTTGACTATACACCAAGGGGGAAATCGCTCATTTTTAAGGATAGTTTTTTAAAGCTTTTTATAAGAAAATCACTTATAAGAAAATAAATTTGAAAGAAAAAAATTTTAAACTAATAGCCAAGTGTCTAAGCTAAATAATGATATATTTTTTGTAAATAAACATACCAGTAGAGGAAACCATGTGAATAGACTTTACATACCTTGGGGTTTAGGTCTATTATTGTTTAAGAATAAGTCTTTAGCTTCAACTGCGTTATCTAAATTGGCTTCAAAGCGGCTTGTCGGCTTGTCAAAATGGCTTGTTATCTCCTTATTTCTCAAATATTTTTAAATGCGTCATTTTTTTTATAGTTTTTTATACAGCTTTATATAAAAAACATAAGTGAAAACCAAACGTTACATTTAAAAAACTGTTTGTTTGTTATAATTTTATATTGTTTTTTTTAATAATGACTTTTGGGAATAAGTTTAAGCATTATACTTGTTTGGCAGTGGCTATGAGAACATTAGATATTCTATTACTCTTGAAAAGCCGTAGGGCTGTCATCGGTACTGGTAATTAGCAATTAGCATAAAAAAATATCGACTTTGTGACGTCAACCTCTTGAGACGCTCTTGTTTTAATTCAGTTTTCCATTAGTGACCCCCAAATGTTTATTCCACACAGTGAAAGGAAATTACTCAATATAATATTACACTTGAAGCTTATTTCAAAGTTTGTAAAATTTATTTTCAGTCAAAAAACGCGATGGAATCTCACAGAAGTCAATCTCAGGTATTTGTTTTAAATTTTAAAAATATTTGCTAGAAAATTTGATATAAGAAATTAAACAATTAAAATCATGTATCAAAAAAATTCTACTTGATTTTTTGATGTTACACAAAAAAGCTATTTAAATACAAAGATATGTTGTGATTTTAAACTAACAAGCAACTCGACTTGAACTAAAATTGGAGCTTTTTTTATAAGTTCAACGCTCGAGATTGCTGAGTTAAAGAATAGTTTTATACAAAATGAGACCCTTTATTTTTTACTCCGTGTACCCCAAGACAAGAACTTTTGAATTCTTACTTAAAATTCTAAAAACTACAATTTTTTTATGCAAACATTTTAATTAAATTACGGCTGAAAATAATTTCAAACCTAAAAAACAGGTATACCAAATAAATTGAAATCGTCAATAAAAGACAAATTTTTACTGGTATGATCGGACTTAAGACTACATTTTTGGAACTTTTCTAGCCTTGTTCCCGAGAAGCCGAAATATTAAATTTTAAATAGAATAAGCTTAGGCTTAATTAAACCAATATTTTATTTTATCTAAAATAAAAATTTTTTAATGTGTGTACAAAAATTTCCGTACACTGCCGACAATGGATGGATAACACGTAAGAAATAATTTCCATACGACGTGGTTTAATTTGTATAAGCATCGGTTGCGCGCAGCTCACTGGCCGTTCTGTATGATGATGTTCAGTTTAGTAATAGTACGTTCAGTAGTTTAAGCGCGGTTTTTCAGCAAAATATACTCGGAAAGGCTTGCGCTAACAGCATACCAAAAGGAGTTTCTTATCGCTTAGTAATAAAAAGGTTTATTTCTTTAGGACCAGAATTTTTTCACTGTATTAATTATAGTGATGACGTCATAGTTAAACACTTTTTACCAGTTCAGCATGGCCAGGAATTTAACCTATGCTCCGATCAGTAGCGTATATAAGGGGGCGGGGGGGGGGGGACCGCCCCCCCTTTTTGGCCATTTCCATACTTAAGGGGGGCGGTCCGCCCCCCCCTGGCATGTGAAGCCAGCCATTTTTTGTAAGGGTCCCCCCTTTACTTTTTTTATTTTCAGGTTATAAAAATGTAGTGCATCTTAAGTGCTTAAAATTAAACAATATAAAAATTTTCCCCGCTTCGCGGGAAGGTAAAGTCTGCAATGTATTTTTCTTTTTTATATATTCAACCGCACCTTTTGCTCATAAGTTACAAACTCCTTGCAGTCCCGCATATATTTTTAAATAAATTAGGCAATTATTTATGTTTAAATAAGGTTGTTTCTTAATAGAATTAAGCAACAACCTTTTTGGGATACAATACAAATTTTAACATCATATTAATTTAAAGTATGTAACAAACAAATTGCTTAGGAATTAGGTTAATAAGCATAATTTTTTAAGCAATTTTAGTGCATATTTTAAAAAATTTCGCCTCCGGCAGCTGGGAGAATACTCTCTAGCCCACCTCCCACCGGCCGACGCTTTGCGTCGGCTTGGTGCTGCTACTGCAGTAACAAACAAAATGATTAGACATTAAGTTATAGAAACAGAAGTAAAACTACGACCGAATCGCTGGAGGAAAATTTTTAAGCAGTTTTTAGTGCATATTTATAAAAAATTTCGCCTCCAAACCCCCCGGCTAACGTTTCGCGTTGGCGTGATGCTGATAATATAGTAACAAACAAATTGTGTAGGAATTAGGTTATATAAATAGAAGTAAAACTATGACCATTTAAATCGCTGGAGACAATTTTTAAGCAGTTTTTAGTGCATATTTCAAAAAAATTTCGCCTCCGGCGGCTGGGGGGGGAACCCCCAAACCCCCAGCAGCCGCTTTGCGTCAGCTTGGTGTTGCTACTACGTAACAAATTGTGTAGAAACTGGGTTATAAAAACAGAAGTAAATCTGTGACCATTTGAATCGGTTGAGACAATTTCTAAGCAGTTTTTAGTGCATATATAAAAA
>JASAMX010001704.1:0-10902 GCA_030248175.1 Microlaimidae sp. YZB2_3 | reverse complement strand
GGACTAAAACGAAGCGGGACTGAAACGAAGCTCGCAGTGATTTTTTTCCGGGACTAAAACGAAGCGGGACTAAAAAGTAGCAGATTCAAGACAGGGATGTTAGGATAGACAGGATTCTTTTTTTGTTGCTTTTTTCGCTTTAAATATTTGCAAATACTTCTTGAGGCCTTTGCCTTCACGTTCCTTAAAAAACCAAAGCTAACGCTAACATATTTAAAAGTGTTGATATTCCACATATTAGAGTGTTGCTTAACGATGTTTCTACCCACAAATATTAAGCTCCGGAGCTTCGGTCATTAAAAACAGCGCTTTAAGTTTCAGGGATCGGCTCTTAAAATAAATAATCCAAAGCTAACCTTGAATTGGGTTTCAAGTTATTTCATCTGAATTTTTTTTAATTTTGACGTTTAGTTTTTTTTGAAAATAATATACGACATTACTATAACTATTAAGAATTGGTCAAAATTCCGGAGCTCCCACAAACCTCACTCACGTTAAAAACAAAAACTATTTTGTTTTCAAAACGCTGCGCCATTTCTATAAAGAGAATAGACTCGATTCATCCAGGTCGAAGAGCGGTTAAAAGACGTTAAAATCCCAGTTGTGTTTTATTTGATTTGTTCGGCCCTTCCCCGGTCAAGATTCGCCCGAAAAGGGTGACAAAGCGTAGCCATGATCGGATAAGCTCCGAAACCTGCGTATAAAGCTGGACGGTTGAGACGTATATTTAACCCGGTGTATTGAGCTCGCGGCGCGGCGATTGAGACGTACCTATATAATATAACCCGGTGTAGTTTACCTATACACAACGGCAGGTGTCATTGCACAATGGGAAGCGGGGTGCCGGGGCCTGGCGGGGGTTTGTTTAGGTGGCTGATTAGTTGATTAGTTTGTTCAGCGGGGTCATCGGGGGATCGCTGGCACACGACAACGGGGGTTCCGGCCTAACGCTGGCACGTTATTAGGGGGACACTTTTTATAGGTTAGTGGACGCGGTTGACGCGTTTTTTACGGCGTCCGGATCGGAATGCAATCGACCGAAGTCACATAAGAAATAATTTGCATAAAACAGGATTAAATTTGCAATACATCCTTTGGAATTCTAAGTTCAGTACAATCATGGTACACTTACTGTATGTGCGATGATTGTTTTTTTTTTTGGTAAAAACCACTGAACTCAAATTCCTAAGGTTTTATTGCAAATTTAATCCTGTTGTATGCAAATTATTCTTATGTGATTTTGCTCGATTAGCAATATGCGGGGTCTTTGGAGCCGGAAGCAAGGAACTTGGGTCCATCAGAAACTTGGAGTCAAAAATAACAACAAAAAAAACACTGGTTTGGTTAAGATTTAGGTTTAGGCTTAGGAATAGGTTTACCGGTTTCAAGTTCCCGCTCTAAATTTCCAAGGCTCTAACGACCCTAAATCGTAATCAATTTTTAGTTTTCTCTGCTCGGTAACCTGCTTAAATGACACCGAGAAACTGGGCTTTAAAATAATAAGAAAAAATTAAACAAGGAGCGTGACACAGGAAGGCCTTGAGGGACAATTTAAACCCAAAGTTTATTATTGGAAGAAGGGATTTAAAAAAGGAATATGCATGAAAATGTATTTTGTCATCACTACAGTAAAATAAGTCACATTCATCATAAAGTACACGTTACTTGACTTATTGTATAGTTTATAGGGTGCTGTTTAAAATCTAAAATAATTTACATACATGCCGCATAATATGTTATACGCATTATGGTTTATTGTGCCGTAGTAATGACGATTTGAATAAACGGTAATTGGTTCACTTTAGTTATGTAATAATTTCAAAATATTTAGAATTTTTATAAAATTATATTAAAATTTTTCATTAGTTCAACATAATAGTAGATAATGAATAATATTTAATATTACCCCTTTAATAAGTTTCGCTAGTATAGATTGAAACTGTATATTTTGGAATAGATAAATTTATAAAAAATTTTAGTTGAAACTATATAGCCACATGTTGTTCCATTTTTTTTTGAGAGTAAACTTTCTAGACGGAACATAAAAAGAAGGAACTTATTCATATACTGTGCTGGTGTGCTCTGTCTTTTTATATCCACATCAGCAAGTTATTAAAATGTTTATTAATCGATATAAGTGATTGTTTGGGAAAAAAGTTGAATAATTTACAGCGTAGATATGGAAAAGTTTTCAGTTGACATGTATGGCTCTTTATTTTCATTTATGACCCCGCGGGGATTTGGACCGTCTAGTGGGTGCCGTGAAGTGGGCTCCGGCAATCCGAGGCACTCGAGACATTGACGCCGTTCTAAGCTTATTTAGTTAGGTTAACATGTGCAGAAAGAAAAGGACACAGGTGATACTCGTCGTTACTCTCACACAATGACTCAGAAGCGTCACAAAATACTAATAACTGTGACTTGTTTTATCTCTTAACACACGAATATTCTAAACAAAAATAAGTCAGAGTCATGTTAATTTTATAAAGATTGTGACTTTTTGTGTCAGAGTGACAACACATTCGTTTACTCAGAGCGTTTTCACTCACTTAAATGCTTAAAAGCAGTCTTAATAAATTCTGTTTTAGTGCTTCTTAATTACGCAGTTTATGAAATAAGTTACAGATTGTTTTTAGACTCAAAAGTTTATTCAATTGAGGAGAACTGTATTTCCGGTTTAATGCACTTCTAAGATTTTTTGTTTTATTAATTGACGCAATTTTTGCATTCAGAACCGCGCGATATTGATTTAAATTTCATAAAACCGCTATGGTTTATTTAAAAAAATTCCAGATTGCTCGAGACACAATATTTAAAGTTAAAGTCTTCCGGGCTGAAATTAAGGGCGTAACCGCTCTCCGCCAGGAAGAAATAAACAATAAACCCGTGAGCGATAAAAATTAAAAAAAAAGTTTTCAGCGTTTTTGTAACCAATTATTATTTAGTTGCGTCATGAGTTTCTCTGCACGTGATATTTTCTCGAAAAACGAGTGGTTACTTTACCACTCATCTACTTTCACCCTGATAGAATTTATGTTTAGTTGACTGCAGTTCCTGCTGAAAACAGTCCTCGAATTTCGTTTTCGGTGTTTTTAATTGGTTTTAAATAGCACTAAACAATTTAAAGTCTATATTGCACAATATGAGTAGCATTTCTGTTTCAACACTATTATGCCATAGTTGTTTCTAAAATAATAACACAAAAAGCTCATTTATCTACAGAAAAGATTTTAATTTCAACAAGTATATTTTTAAACCAATTTATTTTATGTTACGGAATTATGTATTTAGTTCAGGTCAACGGAAACCATTATGATCTGTTTTTATATTTACTTGTTAAACATATTCATCTTTACGCATATATATGCGTAATAAACATTTAGATATATATTTGCATAGAGCGCATATTATTATTATATCGTTTCATACTTTACTATTTTTATCGCATGATAGTTTTCTACTTTGCCGCATACTACTTTATAACAATATTACTTTAAAGCTCTTACAAACGTATGTATCTGTACTAAATGTTAGCGACAACATTTAATTTTCAAAACATACAAAACAAATTAATTTTTATTGCAATTTGGGGGTAAAAAATCAGCACATAACAATATTAGCTTTTGACACTTCGATTTGCACTTAACTAATATAGTGTTAAACAAGAAATGCGTGTCAGCTATTTTCTTGGTCAAAAAACTAAAAATAGCAAAATATTTTGTCATTTTTTAAAAAAAAAACACTTGCATTATTCATTTTTCTACTTTTTGACGTTACGCAAAAATATTTTTTGCAAAAAATTTAAATTGAATATAATAAACGTATTCGTAAATCCTTATAACCCACATTACTGCTTTTTGAATTTTTTTCCCTTTCCCATCCATCCTAAATGGACTTTGAACTTTCAGCTCTAAAAGATCTTCATTAAAAAAATCAATAAATCTTATTCTTTTCCCCGTCGATTAAATATTTGCTAAGGGGCAAATTGGCTTTTATACCTCTGGAACTCGAAGACATAAATTTTTGTGTCACCACTTTCATAAAAAATTCATATTTAGAAACTGAAATCGCAATGTCGATCTAGTTTTTAATGGATTTTTAGCACCGAAACAGATTTATTCGATTTTACATATATCAAAGCAAAACCCTGAAACAAAAACTGACTTTTTTTATTTTTGTTATTTTTTATGGACAGTTAAATTCTTTGCATCGAAACCTTCGTTTTGTAAAAAAATAGTAAGTATTCTGATAAAAACGGTTAATATTTTATGCACTGAAACAAAAATATAACAAAAATTTTATAAAAGGGAATAAAATTTATAACAAATTCTAAGTTTTTGGAATTTTTCCCACAATTTTTACAACGCCACAGCAAGAGCGTACTTTCACTCGGATATCCAGAATTTTTTTTACGAATTAGGTCTTTTCAAAGTTAACCTACTCAAAGTCTGAAGCGTCATATTTTAGGGACTATTTATCCAACGAATTTCCACTTTATCGTAAACGCATTTTTTATAGTTTAAAATTAGTTTAATAATCTATTTTGCAAATTTATGTATCTACACCTATTCTAAATTAAAAATTTAAATTTCTTTTGGGCTTTAATGTTTACAAGCTTTTTCTCTAACGCATTATTCTGCGTTAAAATCATTTGTTCACTTTATTATCGCGCGGTCGAACGCTTTTTCGTCCGCATAATGCGAAAATACAGGACGCGCATTTTGTCGGTTTGTGAAAACCGTCGATGCAGACTTCTAAAACCGGGCTTTACAAAAAAACCCACCTGAGTTTCCGAAAATGTCAAAATTTTGGCGCAGAGGCAGAGCGTAGGTCTTGCGTACTTAAGATCCTGGATCGAGTCCCGAATGAGACACGCTAGACTGTGATAATATCGACTGTTAATATTGTTATATGTAGTATTCGGTTGCGAAGTTAGTGCTGAGTAACATTCGCTTTGCGTATCCTGCTTTATGCAAAATAAATAAATAAACTTTATACAAAACAGATATAATCTTCCGGCGGTTGGCTTTGAAGAAGCGAGGACACTTTTTCTGGCTAAAGCTATTGCCCGCCTGACCCGGGGCAATAAAAGCTTTAAGTGTACACGCGATATCGTCGTCATCACGGCAAAATAAGTCACACTCTGTATAAAATGCACGCGACTGTGACTCTCCCGCTATAGTTTATAGGGTTTTGATTCAAATTTAAAATGAGTCATAGTCGCCAATATTTTAAACAAATTGTGGCTTTTTCTGCTGTAGTAATATCGATATAATGTTTGTGCAATGAACTTTTCGAAGAAGCGGTTATAACGTCGTTGTTACAACAGAATAAATCAGAGTCAGGCTGATTTTATAGGGATTGTGAGTTTTTATGCCATAGCAACTCGTCATTACTAGGGCAAAATGAGCCAGTGTCATTATAAAATACAGGTGACTGTGACTTGTTCTGTTTAAATTTAAAGGGTCCAGTTTTAAATTTAAAATGAGTCACAGGCACACATATTTTAGGCGAACTGTGGCTCATTTTGCCGTAGTAACGACGAACTACGATAAACGCTTTACCTGCGGCTGCGCGCTAAGCCAGCCAGCCTTTGAAAACTTTGTTTGGGGTTTTAAAACTTCAAAAACCCGCCGGGACCAATGATAGGTACCCGCGGATCGAAGGTTTTTAAACATACGGATGCAATTTGAATGGGATTAGCCTAAAGAAACAAATTTTACGATGAATAGCTTTATACTCTCCGGGTTTTCTTTGCAATCACATCTTCGAAGAAGTTCATCAGTTAAAAGTTTTATTCACAAGCAAACAAAGATTATCCTGCTGTTTATAACACAACACTTACAAAACAGTTAAGAGTAAGGATTGTATCAATAGGCAGATGAGTTAAAAAAACTTTAAATGTTAAAAAAACCTTTTAAGTAAGTTTGATATTTATATTAAAAAAAGGGTAAAGCACAGAAAATATAAACAGACAGATGCAATTTGTAAATTTTGATTGGTTTTTATATTTTATTATGAAAAGTGTGTGAACTTAACATGGCTGTAAAACAATAACAATTGTAAAACATAAGTTTTACTGGTTACAATATTTTAATTTTATGACCTGTCAAATTTTCCTAAGGCTTTTATTTTGACCGATGTAAATCGTTTTATTTTGACTTAATTACAAATTATCTTCAAACAAAAGCTTATTTTAGGGTAGAGTGCCCTAAATGGGGCGCATCCCACCTGGTACGTTTAGCCAACTATTTCACGCGTAAGAAATACAGTCCGTCCTAATTAAATGCACTTGTTACTGGTTACAATATTTTAAGTTTATGACCTGTCCAATTTTCCTAAGGTTTTTATTTTGACCGTTGTAAACCGTTTATTTTGACTTAATTACAAATTATCTTCAAACAAAAGCTTATTTTAGGGCATAGTGCCCTAAATGGGGCGCATCCCACCTGGTACGTTTAGCCAACTATTTCACGCGTAAGAAATACAGTCCGTCCTAATTAAATGCACTTGACAATCCTAATGGAGTACTAAATGTGTCAAAACAATTTATTTCCATTTTTATTTCTTCATACATTTACTTTATACGTATTTTTGATCGTTTAGCCAACTATTTCACGCGTAAGAAATACAGTCCGTCCTAATTAGAGCACTTGACAATCCTAATGGAGTACTAAATGTGTCAAAACAATTTATTTCCATATTTATTTCTTCATACATTTACTTTATACGTATTTTTGATCGTTTAGCCAACTATTTCACGCGTAAGAAATACAGTCCGTCCTAATTAGAGCACTTGACAATCCTAATGGAGTACTAAATGTGTCAAAACAATTTATTTCCATATTTATTTCTTCATACATTTACGTTTTTTATATTTTTGATAATAATAATTGGTGACTATACCTGGGCGCACTTGTTTGTCGGTTTTTATATACAAAATAATGTTAATTTGGACCGAAATTGAAAAAAGTAACATTGTTTGTCAATTTTTTGTTTTAAAAATTTTGTCTGGCAGCTGTTAGTAATTTTCAACATTAAAATTTTTCTTTTGAAATAAAAAACTTTTCAGTTTAAAATGGAATAAAATTGTTGATGATGGATGCAAAATATAAATAGAGTTTCTCTAAATTCCTTTTTTTCTATTTTCAAATTTTAGTTCAAATTTTTATAACGTCTCATTGCTTTCATATTTTTATCTCAGTAATGGAATAAAATTGTTGATGATAGATGCAAAATATCAATGGAGTTTCTCTAAATTCCTTTTTCTCTATTTTCAAATTTTAGTTCAAATTTTTATAACGTCTCATGGCTTTCATATTTTTATCTCAGTAATGGAATAAAATTGTTGATGATGGATGCAAAATATCAATGGAGTTTTCTAAATTCCTTTTTTTCTATTTTCAAATTTTAGTTCAAATTTTTATAACGTCTCATTGCTTTCATATTTTTATCTCAGTAATGGAATAAAATTGTTGATGATGGATGCAAAATATCAATGGAGTTTTCTAAATTCCTTTTTCTCTATTTTCAAATTTTAGTTCAAATTTTTATAACGTCTCATTGCTTTCATATTTTTATCTCAGTAATGGAATAAAATTGTTGATAATGGATGCAAAATATCAATGGAGTTTTCTAAATTACTTTTTTTCTATTTTCAAATTTTAGTTCAAATTTTTATAACGTCTCATGGCTTTCATATTTTTATCTCAGTAATGGAATAAAATTGTTGATGATGGATGCAAAATATCAATGGAGTTTCTCTAAATTCTTTTTTCTATATTTTCAAATTTTAGTTCAAATTTTTATAACGTCTCATTGCTTACATATTTTTATCTCAGTTGCTTTTTTTATTTTAAATAACTTGCAAGTCGTTTGGATATTGTGATGAGATAAAAAATACTCGCAAGAATTGGGTTTATTTTAAAATTTATCATCGACAAAATGATATTTCTGATCAAGAAAGTTGTTACCAAGTTTTTTTTTGTTTTTGAAGCATCCACAATTTTTTTTGTACTCATGACAATTCTGTTTTATATATCGGCATCCAATTAGAGCCATTAACTGGTCTATAGAAAGCGAAAAAAAATATAAAGTTAGGTAGTTAGTTAGCTCAGCATAGCTTATACACCATTAAAGAAAAAACTTTTGGTTTATAACTCATCCTTTTCATGGGTGGCGCGGGAGCGCCACGGGGCGATTTAGCCCCCGTGGCGCCGCGCCAACCATAATTAGAGAACGTGGGTAAATTTTGAAATTAAGAACCTTCGTCTTCTTCTTGTTGTTCTTCTTCTTCTTATTCTTCTTTATTATTATTCCAACGCTCCATTCTTAAAAAACGATATTCCTCATTCGTTACTGATTGATCAAAAATAAACATGGGCTCATTAGAAAGAAGAAGGAATTACGCAACTTTCTTAGGAAGCACTTTTTTCATTTAGGTCCTTGTTATCGATTTATTGATCAAAATAAAAAATTGAAAATTAGACAAATAAAAACTCCCAACCGCACAATAACAGCCTTTTGGCAACAATAAGGATTGTACAGAGCAGACAACCAACATCCCCTCATAAAAACCGCACAAAAATAGCAGACCGGTTTTAATTGGTGGCAGAAACGGCGCCAGTTCCCAGCGCCATCTGCTTCAACCGCGCGGAAAACGGCAAAAACAACAGAGTACTTTTTTTTAATTCTTGCATTACTGATGACAAAATTAATTCAAAGTTTTATTTATTAAAAAATAATAATAAGCGTCGGTGGCGCGGGAGCGCCACGCGCCGCTAATCATCGGTGGTGCGGGGTGCCAACTGCAATTTAACCCACGGCACCGCGCCAACTATACTTAGACAACGTGAGTAAATTTTGTTATTCATGTTCATCATCTTATTATTATTATTATTATTTTTACTTTAAAAATTATAATTGCAATCATTGGCGTACGGCATCGCGCCAACTATATTTAGAGAACGTAGGTAAACTTTGTCTGGAGCGCATCTGCACCGCACTAACTATAATTAAACAACGTGGGTTAATTTTGTAATTTAAATTCATCTTCTTCTTATTATTTTTTTTATTTTATCTCGGCAACGGAATGATTATAAACATATGTCATTGTGCAGCTAAAACTATAGTTTATTAGGCTATTTTTTAATTTAATTCAAAAAAAGTGGTAGACTAGCCTTGAAAAATGCTCTAAGAATAGAGCAGGAAAAAGGGGCGATTTTTCCCCGGGCGTATGTTTAGACAGAAAAGATGTAGACTAGTCTGAGATGGACATTATGTGGACTATAGGAAATTTGCATTTGGTTTGGCCAGCTGCTCACTAAATAAAAATTTCTACGATATGATAATGATTTGTTTATACATTGATCTAATCACACAGCACTGTTGCATTTTTTTTTAGTTTGATGAAATGTCAATTGAAAAAATCATACTCACAGCAATCTTTGACAAGCGCGAAATCGCCACTTTTTTCAAATTTATAGTTGTTTCTTACACATACAAATATAACCTTCTAATTGAAAAAGTGGCGATTTCCCGCTTGTCAAAGATTGCTGCAAGTATGATTTTTTCAATTGAAATTTCATCAAACTAAAAAAATGCAACAGTGCTGTGTGATTAGATCAATGTACAAATCATTATCATATGGTAGAAATTTTTATTTAGTGAGCAGCTGGCCAAACCAAATGCAAATTTCCTATAGTCCACATAATGTCCATCTCAGACTAGTCTACATCTTTTCTGTCTAAACATACGCCCGGGGAAAAATCGCCCCTTTTTCCTGCTCTATTCTTAGAGCATTTTTCAAGGCTAGTTAAATTAATAGCATGTCTGCAATTTTCAAAAGGGGTCTACTAGTAATGCTTCCACCCTCCGCTATTATGATCCGGTAATTTAAAAAAGGAAAAAGCTCCATAGTTTTGAAACTCGCCTTTTAATGAGTGATTTCAACTTCGTTTAAGCGTAAAGTAGGGTATGTGTTTTCAAGTTATTCCATCCGGGTTTTAGCTTTATTTTTATAGTTTTTTTTTAATAGTCCATAATATTACGCTTTAATTATTTATAAAATCACTACATTAATAGGGCGGAGCTTTGCTTTATTGCTTTGGAGATCGTAGCTCCGGGAGGGGGGGGGGGGTGGGTTTTTGGGGTTTTTTTTTTTTTTTTTTTTTGCTTTTTTGTTTTTTTGCTTTGGTCTTTTTTTTCGTGCCCCCCGGGGGGGTTCCCCCTGTCCCCCCCCCCTAATTTTGAATTTTTACCCGGTAAATTACTTTTTACTACACGTTCGCGAGTGTTTTGTCTATACCGCTATTTCAATCTTGTTTTCTGCGTTTTTTTTTTGCGCCTCGGACAGAGTATATATGTTTTGGCGCGAGAAAGGATGCAAGGCGGCGGCGGTGGGTGGTAACAAAAACTTTCCTCGGCTAATTTTAAGAGGGTTTAAGCGGAGTCATCTGCGCTTATTCTGAGCTTATGACTCTGTTTACGTCGTTAATTCTTGATGTTAAGCAGGCGGATTTCCTAGACCGACGGCACGATATACCTTTTCTTCTTTTTTTCTACAACCACCTATTATTGTTATTATAGTGCGTTATTATTAGCGGGGATCTTTTTTTTAACGCATCTTTAAAATATCAGGCCGAATCAATCGAATTTTTAAAAGAAAAAATGCGAAACTAATCGGTAATTTTTGCTTTTTGGTTGAAAAATGTGCGACACAGGACTTAATTTCTGTAATATTAGTACCTCATTAATTGACATGATGCGTCACACCATCACCTGCTAGCTTTGCATGAGAACTCGTTTTTATAGAGCGTTATATTTTTGAAACATCATCACAACGGGAGTTCTTACAACCGCCAGCTTTACATGAAAACTCGTATTTATAAGGCGTCATATTTT